>PVJL010006122.1:0-97129 GCA_004026885.1 Lyroderma lyra
ATTCAGTTGGCTGTCTCTTTGCTTTGTTGACGGTTTCTTTTGCTGTGCAGAAGCTTTTTAGTTTGATATGGTCCCATTCATTTATTTTCACTTTTACTTCCTTTGCCTTTGGGGTCAGGTTCATGAAGTCTTCCTTGAGCCCTAGGTCTATAAGTTTATTATCAATGTTTTCTTCTATACAGTTTATTGTTGCAGGTCTTATATGATGGTCTTTAATCCATTTTGAGTTAATTTTTGTAAATGGAGAGAGTTCACAGCTCAGATTCATTCTTTTGCATATGTTTTTCCACTTTTCCCAGCACCACCTACTAAAAGAGACTGTCTTTTCCTCATTGCATGTTTTTTGCTCCTTTATCAAAAATTATTTGTCCATAAATTTGTGGATTTATTTCTGGGTTTTCTGTTCTGTTCCATTGGTCTATGTTTCTGTTTTTCTGCCAGTACCAAGCTGTTTTGACTATTGATGCTTTGTAATATAAATTGAAGTCGGGGGTGTAATGCCATCAGCCTTATTCTTTTTATGTAGTATTGTTTGGCAATTTGAGGTCTTTTATGGTTCCTTATAAATCTGATATTCTTTTATCTATTTCATGAAAGTATGACTGTGGGATTTTGATAGGTAGATATCTACTTTTCTGGATAAGTATTTTTCTTTTACAAAAGTGAAATTTTAAAAATTCTAAGTTTAAGTTAGCATTTTAAACTATTAAATATAAATTAAAGTTGTCATTTTAAAGAATTAAATATAAATTCTTCATATTGACAATAGAGAAGACAACTCCTTTTCTTCAAATTCCTACTAACCACAGAAAAGTGCCAAAGAAACATGATTAAAGAAACAACTTCAATTCCTTTCATTGACATTCCCCAAAGTCAAAATTAATAGCTGGTTTTAGGATGCTCAATAGCTTCTTTGCTCTTCCAAACTTCATTCTCTTGATGAGGTGTAGATTGATATGGCTCAAGAGAAGCGAAAGCAGAGATGGTTTATGTATCTGAATTCCAGTCGAATTCAAATAGGTAGGTTGTTTAGGTAGACCCAGGAGTCATATTTTCCAACATTGCTCAGGCATAACTTATGCTGTGTTTCCTCTCATTTGGGTGAGTTGTCCAAACAGAACACAGCCAGTTTTTTTCATTGGTGTGCATGGTTTCCGACTGCGGAAATAGAGAGATAATTTGCTTGACTTCATGTCAGATGTCAAGTCTGCTGACCTTCAGGGAAAGCAGAGCTTGACAATGGTGAACATTGCCCAGAGAATGCAAGTTTCTGGTCTGGTCTCATGTATACTCGTATGTTACTCCACCAGAAATACAGATGGATATAAAATAGAAATATTTTAAAGGTTTCGGTGGCCTTGGATCTGGCCAGTGGGTGGTCCTCAGACCCCCTGTCCTGATTTTTTTTTGTCTAGTTTTGTCAGTTGTTTTTTTGGCAGCTGATAGAAAAATGTTGGTCTCCAGCCACAACTGTGAAAAAAAATTTTTTAAACACTGTGCTTCAAAGAACACATTACACTGAAACATATTTTTTCTTTAATTCAGAGTTCTCATGTATTTAGGTTGTAGGTACAGATTCTGAAGCTGAACGAGAGGACTTGGCATGTCCTTCCATATTTTAAAATACACTGTTTATTTCCAAGTCATTCTGCTACATAAAAAAGCAAAGTACCAAGGGGTATCTATAATGTCATAAGAAATAAAGAGATTTGAGGACATACACATACATGAATTCATTTTTGTGGGAGAAATATAGGAAGGATAAAGCAGAAATGAAAGAGCATAGTTACCTAATGGGGTAGGTGGAAAGAGATGGAAAGGATGAAGGAATTGGCTCTTGAGCATTTTCCTGCTAGAGCCCACTCCTACCTCTTAGGAGTACACTTTCTCTTTTAGTAAACTATCTCTTGTTTTGCTTTTTTTTTTTTCCTTTTAATGAACTGCTCCTTGATTTCACCTCTTAAAAAAAATAGAATGAGGGAATTGGAACAGATTAGCAGGGCTGAGAGGGGCATAGTGTTTCTCCAAGTATATATTTAATAGTTGTGGCTCTTAGAACCATAGCAATGTTTCACATATCCTTTCCATACTCAAATAATATGAAGAATATATGAAGCATTACTTTTACAAACTATTTTTATTATTATCTAAAAGTAAGAAATAATTCAAACCAACTGGAGATGGGGGGGTCAAAATGGAACTGATACTAACACATAATCTAACTACAATGCAAATGAATAAAATAATCACGCTAAGGAGGATGGGGAAGAAAAGAACTAACCAAAGTAACTTTGGAAAATATTATCTTGATTGGCTATTGTAAGGCTAAAGACCCAGAGAACTATGCATGTATGAATTCTGTAATACTGTCAGTCAATGTTTTCTTCAAAGGTATGTGGTTTAGCAATTCTGAAACAACTTTACACATATACTGAAATTTGAACAAATAGGTAAAAATATTGTAGATAATAAGAATTGGGTTTATTACTGTTGGAGAAAGAACTTAAAAATAAGGAAAGGGGAAAGGTTAAAGTGAACTCTGCAGTGTTGATTGGAGTCTGATGTATTAGCATAAACTCATGGATACACAAACACACACACACACACACACACACACACATACACAACCGTAGATGAGCATTATGTGTGGGTTAAAACACATAAATACCTTTACCAGTTCTCTCTGTTAAGAGGGCGTAGGAGCAATGACGTCCCAGTGGTAGTATACAAGTAGCATACAGCTCCTGGTTCCTAAACACCACTCTGCAATGAAAGGACCCAGGGCTTCTAGGAGAAGTGGTTGGTTGATTTTAGGGCTAAGGTAAGAAAAACATAAGATAATCCAGGACATCTCATGGTAGCAGAATATAAGGAAATGCTCAGTAAAAATGGGGGCCTGTTGAAATTGTACTTTTGTTCAAGAGCCAGCATGAAGGAGCTCCTCATGGCCAAAGCTTGAACAATTAAAGCAATGAAATAAATGACAGTAGATTATAATTTGTGGAATAAAATCAATATCCATGGGTACACACTGATATAAACAAATGTTTGGTTAAGCAAATAAATGAGAGAGAAGGAAGAACTCTTTCTTACCATAGAACTATAGTTAATAAATGTACAAGGGAGGAAGGAAATCGAAAGGCACCAAAATTTGTTCCCTAAGATATTTACTATTTACAATGGGAAAGACAGTGAATTTACACTGATGAATTACAGCAGTCACCAACTTAAAATGATCAAAGTCAACATAGTTAGCAATGAAGATATATCAACATCATGAATTCTTTGATATGAAGCATTAAGAAAGATATGGTATCATTTGTGTAGTATTCTTGCCAAAAATGCATAATCTCACTCCAATCACAAGAAAATGTTAGACAAATCCAAGTTTTTGACAAAATAATATGCAAAACATCTGATAATACTCTTCAAAATTTCAAGGTCATGAAAGACAAGAAAATACTAAAGAGAATATAGGCGACAAAGTAGAAATAACAACTAAATACAATGATGTACTTCAAATAAGATCAGGGACAAAATCCTTGAACTCAGAGACAACATTAGTGGAAAAATGAGCGGCATTCCAATAAGGTCTATAGTTTAGTTAATATTAATGTTAATTTCCTTGTTCTGAGCCTTGTACGATGGTTACATCAGATGTTGACGTGAGAAGCAGAGTGAAGGCTACCTGGAAACTCTCTGTGCTATTGTTGCAACATTTCTGTAAGTGTAAAATAAACTAAAATGAAAAAGTTAAAAAAATAAAATGTAATGTGATGAGTGGAAATCGTTATAATGACAACTTTTGGGCATATCCTTTAAAATTTTTTTGAAGAGCTTATAGAGTCCATACTCTTTAGTATAGCTGACAAAGATTCTGACCCATTCTTATCTTATGTCATCTCCAATTCTGTGCCATCCACACTGGGTTTTTTTCTGCTCCTTGAGAATGCCAAATGAATTCTGAACTACACACACACACACACACACACACACACACACACACCTCCCAATCCACTCAAAATTGGCTCCTTGTCATTGTTTAGCTATAGACACATATATTACTCATTTTTTAACCAGGTTATACTGTGCCTCACAAAAACAAAGGCTCATTTTTTTTGCTTATGTTGCATGGCTGATTCATAAACTGAATTAGCTGTGGAGCTGCTCCCCAGATCTTCTTCATCCTGGGATCCAAGTGCAAAGAGCAAACCCAATCTGGAATATGCCAAACTCAAGGCAGAAGGAAGCGAGCAAGCTAGCTGATGAAATCAAACACCAGCTCTCAGAGCCTCTCTGTGGAGCTGGCACACGTTGCTTGTGCTCACATTTCATTGGTCAAAGCATATCAGATGACCAAGCTTGATTAACATGGTAGGGAAGAAAACTCCTCCTACAGAAGGCAGTGCAATGGGATGATGGGGATGGATAATCTTCTCACAAGGAAGAGGGAGGGAACTTGGAAACAATAATATAATGTATCATAAGACTCAGCTCACGTAAAACAATCTCAAGGGAACCTTTTAGTAACACCTGCACCTTAATTCATCTCTCTTCCCAAGGCTACTTAATATTCTGTTATTTTATTTTCTTATCACTTTTTGAAATTAATCTTCCTTTGTTAAGGTTTGTGTTTATTATTGACTTCTTACACTAGAATGTAAATTCTAGAAAGCATAAAACTTGCATAAATTATTCATAGCTCTGTCCGATAGGTCCTGGCCTTTAGTTACATATGCAAATATTTGTTGGGTTAAAGGAAGTCTAGCCTGGAATTTCTTCATTTCCATGTCTTTATATAATCTATCATGTACAAGTAACAGTGTCTCACTAATAGTAGGCACTGATAAATGTCTGTTAAATAAATGAATGAATGCATAGTTCCAGTGAATAAAATTAAAGATGAAAAATATATTTATACACACATTTTTAAATGGCTATGACTACAACTAAGAGAAAAGAATCTCCATATTAAAAAGGGACTCCCCTTAAAAAAGAAGGGACATGTTTATGCATTGAAAATTTCTCCAAGTATACTTGGATGAGATTTAATTTTTCTCATGTGGTTACAGCTAACCTCACCTATGAATAAAATGTTTGAGGATTTCATTTGGCAAATGCAGAGCGGGTCTGCAGAACCAATTAGCAATTTGTCTTGGAAGTAAAGCAGCAGCAGGATGGGAGGTTGGAGGGGAATGGAGTAGAGGAGACAACCAGCACAGACATATTAGCGTTTCAATATTTCAAGTGCTGTTTTCTTTCTTCAACTGTTAAATGGTACTTTTCTGCAAAAATTTCTGTTCATCTTATCTTTCCATAACATCTGTGTAAATTTTATGTTATTCCCCTGTTTGATTTCTCACATCCCCTGAAAAAAGGGCTAAATTATGTACGAGTTTCTTGCAATGGACATGATCCCATAAATGTTGTTTGGCAATGATGTTTGTAGGCCCAAAGTATTCCCAGACCCATGCGGATTTAGCCTTATATATAGGTGGAGTTGGTACTAGGATTGCAGAAATCTTGGGTAGATTTTCCCTTCCCTGATCATAGATTTCCACTTAAAATAATTTATTTCTGTGACTTTGAACTAGATGATCCAAGATAAGAAGGTTGCTTTCAGTCATAACTATCTTATCATGAAAATATTTTGATTCTTTTCTTAAATAAGTTTTAACTGGGTTCCAGGAAAAAGCACTAAGGTAGGATGTCATTGGTGGGAAATTGGACATGGAACAACATGGGAAGAGTAGAACTATGAAGCTGAAAGGTTAATGAAGACAAACCTTTGTATTTTCTAAGTTTACCTTGAGCCAGCTTTGACCTTAGAGTAAATTACTCACTATTGTAGCCATAAACCTGCAACATGTTATTGCACAAACTGAATAAAGATGAAGTCTGTAATGAACCCTATTCAAGAAGGTTTAGCTATGGGAATTTATCAATGAATCTGTTATTTCAGTGGTCCTACGAGGCCATGCTTTCATAGTAGAGATGCCATGAGAGTGAGTTTCTAGAACATTTACTTTTTTCAATCCTTCTCAAATACAGTTTGATTCCAGACAGTAAACAACATTTACAGTGGTACTAATAAAATGTGAATCTTCGTAATGAGAAATTCTGAGATTTAATCTTTAGTCTTCTACTTCTCAGCCATGTATATTTGAGCAAGATACTTAACCTTACCAAATTTCAGTTCCTGCATTTGGAAAAGGGGTATATTGATAGTATCTATATCAGAACAGCTTGCAAAGATTAAAAAGAAACATTTTTCTGTGCTGTGAGGATATCATCAGTTGTAGGTCACAAAAATCCAACTCAAACATAACGGGAAATTTATGAGTTTATGCAATAAGGAAGAGAAAATGCAAGGCTGGCTTTAGACATGGTTGGATGGAGACATTCAATGAACATATTTAAAATCTGCCTCTTCTTCGCCAACTATTGGCTCCGCTTTACTTTGGTTTGGCTTTATTCTCAAGTAGTCTCTCTTCATGTGTTGGCAAAGGTGACCACCAACAGCAAGCTCCAAATTTTCATCTTACAGCTTAGCAACTACAGTGAAAAATTGTACCCTTCTTTCCATGGTTTCAACAAATGTCCTAGGACTGAATCTCATTTCTGCGTCCTGGGTCATTTACTCCATACTGAGGCCAGGGGAAAGAATTCTCAAATTGGCCTGATCCTGGAACCAGGTGGTTATACCAGCCCCACCCAAAATAACATGGATAGAAAAGTGGGTGAGGGATACCTCCTCTCATACAAAAAATGGGGCTTTGCATACAAGAAAAAATGGGTGTAGGCAAAACAACAGATGTACACTACAGTAAAGCATTTGGCATAGTTTCTGACACAGATCAAGCCATCCATGGATGTTTGCAGTTATTAATGTCATCAGTTCCCTGGAGAAAAAAAAAATAGATGGTGGCCTTAAGCAGAGAACCCCAGGAGAGAACTTGGATGCCTAAAATTTGAACAAGGACGTGAAATGTGACAGCATGACCAATTCTTCTTGAACTTTCTATTCCCAGTAACCAGCACAGTAGCTGGCATATAACAGGTGCTCATAAATGCTTGCCCAGTGAATGAGTCCATGCCAGGAATTACGCTATGCACTTCCCATCCAACAGCCATTATAATAGCAACATAACTAAGCTAGTTCTTGGTCTAACAAACTTGCTATAAAGTGCTTTAAGCTTGAAAGTGCATGTGAATCATTAATCACCTGGGAGTCTTGTTAAATGTAGATTTGGATTCAGTGAGTCTTTAATGGGATGAGATTTTGCATTTTTGACAAGCTCCCAGATAGAGCCATTATGGGCCGGTTTGCAGACCATCATTTGGCTATTTAAGCTGTAGATTTCTAAACTATTTCCAAGGAGGAATTGACATGAAGTTTTTCCCACTATTCATTTCTACTATTCAGTAGAGAACCTGCTTTAGGGTATTCTTGTAGCATGGCATTTTCTTTCATGAGCAAGGAGGCAAAAAGGAGAGAACAGAACATTTATTCAAAGGGTGGTCCTCTTAAAAAGAGAGAAACAGAGAAAACAATTTAAAATGTGGAAACAGGGAAAACAATGTAAAATGTTCTTTTGAAGAACAATTTCCAGCTTTTACGATTGCTTACTGTTTGTTAAGCTAATAACTGCCTTTATTGAACACAGCACTGTACGTGGTTATCATGCTTTATGTCTACTTTTTCTTCTAACTGCACAACACTCCTGTGATATTGTAAATAGTGTCCCAGTTCACAGGTGGGGAAAATAATTCTCAGAGAATTTAAAGCCAGCCAGGTATGCATTGGGTCTGTGCAATGATTCGCACTTCAATCTCTCCCTTAACCTCCATCTTTTAATCTAGCATATAACATACAAGGGAATGTTAGAGAATGCATCCATGGTTATTAATATAAGGCATCTTGATTCTTAACCCTTTCCTTATTACCATACAAATGTGCATGTGTGTGTGTGTGTGTGTGTGTGTGTGTGTGTGTAATGAGTTCTGAATAGCACCAAATATGTCTCATTAAAGGGCAGTGTTACATACTATATTTTTTCTCTTTTGGCTATAGATATCATTTTAATGTGTTCATTATCATTCTCAATCTTTCCTCCATCAGCTCCATTTCTAGGATTTTGAATTCTTGGCTTCACACCTGAGATTCATAATTGCTTCCTTCTGCTTAGGCAGCTGTAAGAAGTTCCCATGAAAATAGTCTCCTTCCTCTCTCTGTCTCCATGACATTGAACATACATATTCCCTCCTCAACAATTACATGGAGGTTACATAACCTACTCATTGACCTGCAGTAGCATATCTAGACTAATAAAATTTTACCATTGACAGGTAAAATTTATAGGCGATCTGTAGGTAAACGAATCAGAACGGCTTATTTGCAAATATAACACTGCTAAACAGGAAGATTTGAATGGATCTAGATGAAGGAATCTGAGAAGAAAGCAGTTACTCTGAAGCACAGCAGACTTCTCCAAAGCATGTTCGGGGCAGTGGGCAAGCCCCCTGGAGCTAGTGCCTGGTATGCAAGTTTCTGTTCAGACTTGACTAGGCCAAGTCCAGCCACTCTGAACTACTTCAATAGATAGGCTTTTACCTGCAACTCCCTTTCAAAGAAATAAGAGCTAAAAATCCATCATTTTTTCCATCTGATTTTTTAAAATTTTATTACATTTATGGGGGTGACATTGGTTAGTAAAGTTATATAGGTCTCAATGGTACATTTCTATAATGCATCATCTATATATTGCATGGTGTGTTCACCCAGAGTCAGTTCTCTTCCCATCACCATATATTTGACACCCTTAACCCTCTTCTTCCACCCCATCTAATTTTTTAAATTCCTCAGACATCTGCTTCTTAAAGGGAGTAGGAGATGAAGAACACATTGCCAGTTTCACTCCATTGTTCTAGGGTCTCAGTTTCAGGGCTAAGCACACTGACTTTGTCGATTGTTCTTTTGTCTGACAGTTTGATCCCCAGTCATATTTGTGGCCTCCTTAAGTGTGTGTTTCACCTCTCAGATTCGTCATTTAGACGAAAATATTAGAAAGAATTCTCTTCGTGTTCTAGGCTTTGTAGGTTCAATTTGACTACTTAATTTTTTATTTTAGTAATGAAATAAAATTAATATTTATTCAATGATGAAAGTAGGACTTGTTTACTGTAGAACATTTAGAAAATGTAGATAAGTTATAAAGAACAAAATAAATATCACTGGAAATGCTACCCCTCATAAATAACCACCACTAACATTTGGTGTTTAGTTTCCCTAATCTATTTTTTATTTTGTATAACTGTGTTCATTTTTAAATTATATTGGAATCATAATGTATAAATCAGTTTAAGTGCTGTGTTTTTTGCATTTAGTGTTGTATAAAGAACATATTTGAACAACATTAGTTTACAGAACTTTTTTCTTTATTTTTTACCTTTTGACTCCCTTAACTCATCTTAAAATATTTTACCATATATGTGATAATTTCATTATAAGAATGCACCATAACTTATATAACATTTCCTCTACTATTATATGTTCAGTACATTTTATATTGTTCATTTTTATAGATCTGGGGTTGGCAAAAGTTCTCTATAGAGGGCCAAATAAAAAATATTTTCAGTTTTGTGGACTCTAAGGTCTCTTTGGCAACTACTCAACTCTGCTATTGCAAAAATAGCCATAGACAGTACATAAATGAAGAGTAGTGGCTATGTTTCAACAAAACTTTATTCACAAAAACAGGTAGTAGGAGGGATTTGGCCTGTGGGCTGAGTTTGCCCAACTTTGAAATAGATAATGCTGAGATAATCACCCTTGCACATGACATCAATAATTACTTCTGCTACAGAATAAATGGTTAGAAATGAAATTATGGCTTAATGGGGATGAATATTTTAAAGAATCTTAATATACATTGTTAAATTTTTCACCCAAAATAGTGCAAAAAATTATACTTTTAGTGAGAATAAAAGTCCTGATTTCTCTAAGCATTCACCAACATATACTACAATCATTAAAAAATTAATTTGATAGACACAAATTAGTGCTAACTCACTTTTTAAATTTATTATTTTAATTACTACATTTAAAATGTACCTGATATTTATTGGATGTTTATATCTATTTTGTGTGTGTGTGTTTTGAATATATTTTGTGACATATAGGAGGATTCTGTTGCATGACATTTAATTTTTTTTCTTAAAATTGAATATTGAAAATCCAGTACAATCCCAAACTGAAGGGAGATATACTCAAAGATTGAAAGTAAATGGGTAAAATTAAACTGGGGAAGTTAGCTATTATAACAGTCAAGCCTCGAATCTCAGTAGTTTAGTACAATAAAAGTTTGTTTCTCACTTGTGACACAGTCCCATGTAGGTCTTTGGTGATATGCTCTGTGGAATCATTCAAAAATAGAGGCTGCCATAACTGCCATTCTCCCACCAAGCTGCTGCCATTTCTTAAGGAAGGATATTTTTCTCTCTCCCTCCCCCACACTGTAACGACGCAGGCGTGGGCCCGGCGGGCGGCAGAGTTTTCCAATAACTCCATCAAGAAATCCAGTGATAGGCAAAGGTCTGATGATGAGAGCTCCAGCACCAGCAGTGGTAGCTCAGATGCAGACCAGTGAGACCCAGCTGCTCCAGAGGCAGAGAAACAAGAAGGAAAACCTTCTGTCACCCAGCAGGAGAAAAATCACCAAACTCTCTAGCAAAACCACTGCTGAGTTATGTACTACTGCTGAAAGAATTCAGAAGGAGCTAAATAAGCCTGATCCTCCTTCTAACTCAGTGTTGGGGCCGAAGGAGATAACATCTGTGAGTAGAGGGCGACGATACATGGTCCACCAGGTTCTGTATGTGAAGGTGGTGTGTATTTTCTGGATATAACATTTTCATCCGATTATCCATTTAAGGCACCAAAGGTTACTTTCCACACTGGAATTTATCACTTGCAACATCAACAGGGAGTTATCTGTCTGGACATCCTTAAAGACAACTGGAGTCCTGCTTTGACTATTTCAAAGGTTTGGCTGTTGATTTGTTCTCTTTTGACAGACTGCCACCCTGCAGGTACTCAGGCTGAAAGCATAGCCACTCAGTATTTGACCAACCGAACAGAATGTGACAGGATAGCCAGGCAGTGGACCAAGAGATACACAACGTAATTCTCATACTTTGTATGCAGCGTGAGGAGCAGAAGGCCTCTTCTCACTGTGCTGCAAATCTTTATAGCCTTTACAATAGGAACTTCTGTGTTTATGGTATACTGATTCTACTCTCTACTTTTATCCTTGGAGACTGGGAGATGCCCCCAAAAGGTAAACACTATCAAGAGTAGAAATTTGTAGCTGTAGATTAGTTGTGTTTAAAATGCTCACTTGCCAGTCTTGCTTTTTGGGGATATCAAGATGTATTTCATGTTGTACTAAGGATACTGATCCTGAAGTCTACCAAATATTATAATGTATTTTAACCCAGTTCATTATCTATATGAAGTTATAAAAGTAGCCATAGATAAATTATGTCATTTGTATTAAACCCAGATCTATTTCTGAGTATAGGGTTAATGCTATTGTGAAAATGTTTTACCTTTTACCTTTGTCAGTTTGTGATGAGAGGATTTCCTTTTACCCTTTGTAGCTCAGAGAGCACCTGATGTATCATTTCAAACACCATAAATATGCTCCTGAAGGCATAAAAAAATAAAAACAAAACAAAACAAAACTGCCATCCTCAGTGTATCATTTCCCTGTTCATTGAGATCCATTTTGCATCTGGGCAACCACAATGTGAAGTGGCTTTCTGGAACTGAGCCCGCAAGTGACATAGTAGCTCCACTGCTGTCCCACTGGTGATAACATCACACAGCCTCACCCAGGAAGGAAAGAGAAATGCAGGTTCACTCTATACCCCAGAAGAGGAAACGGGTTTGGGAGCATCTAGCCAGTGTCACCACATGATTAAAATTTAAATCCAGACTTCAGAAATTTTTTTAAGTTCTTTTAAAGTCTATGCTTGTATTCTGTTACAGAAGACTTGTTTTCTGTTATAGAAATTCTTGGCTGATGAACACAAATGTAAAGTGTTCATTTCTATAAGAAAAAACAGAACCTGTGATAAAACTATAAATACTTATTGGTTTGGGGCTTCTTACACTAAAAGTACTGAAGTGTATCTTTGCATTTGTAACTGTTCCCATGGTATTGTAACAGGATCCAAAATTTGCACAAGTTTTTTTTTTTTTTAAATTTTCTCAAGAGTAAGAATGTTTAACCATTGGCTTACCTTATTGAGTGAAGCCAAATAGAAAGTTTATTGGTTAAATAGCAGAGGGGCATCTGTGAAGAGAAAATACAAACATAATATGTCAAAACAATTTCTGTAATTAATCACCATTAAATGAAAAATGATAACATCACACTTGACATGCTACTACAATCTTCCTAATAACAAAGTCAGGAGAGGGAGGTACTTAGAGATGTATGTACAAGATCAGAATAAGAAAACTTGCCATTTTTTCTTAGATCGATGAGATTGCAAATGGAAATTGTGTGCTTATTTCTTTGAGGCTTAGGTATGGTTTTCTATTGAGAATACTGAAAAGCGTCAGGTCATGGTACCCCTCCTTATTTTAGGATGTTTATACTAATAACCTGGCCAGAAAAGCACAGGGAAGTACAGAGGTCACTCAGCGAAGGCAGCTCAGACCAGAAATTCCAAAGGAATAGATTAACATTGTCTGCCTCTCAACTCTTCAAAGAAGACTATAATTGTGCCTTTTATATCTTACCCCATGCTCCAACTGCAGAATTCCTCAAGTCCCAGGAGGAGCCTCATAGAGATGCTGTGCTGTTTGATTTGGCACTCTTCACAAACCTTGGCAGATGATCAAATAGAGGGCACAGAAGTGCAGGAAAAGTCTTAAGAAACTGTCTTCACTGTTGTCGTTACTGCCTTCATGAACTGAAATCTCAATGGTAAGCATAAAGAAGCCATAGATATTAACCAAGAGTGCATAACTCCAATTTAGATGTTTAACACACCTTAGCATGGAGAAAGTATGCAAATTTACAGCTTTATGTGCTCTCTCTTGAGTTGTATGTGTCTCAGCTTGCAAATAAACTTACTTTCTTAAAATAATTAAGTATTTTTGCCCCAGAACTCTTAGACTAAGTGTGTAGGCATGATGAATGGGCAACTCTTGGCTTTGAACTCAAAAGATCTGAGTTCCAGTCTTAATGCAACAAGTTCTGGCTCTGCAACTTCAGGCAAGTTGCTAAACTCCTCTGAGCCTTAGTTCATGTGTCCATTGAATAAATACTACCCAACATATTTCACTGTATTTCTGTTAGAAGCAAATGAAATTATATTCAGGAGCATGTGAAAATAGTATATAGAAAACATCTGGAAAAATGTGAAAAGCAATATTGTTTTGAGAAATTATTAATGTAATTAAATAGAACTGTGTAAGAATGTTGTAAGACATCATTAAGGGACAGGTACTTTAAGTAATCTATTTTATAGTAAAAGAACATAATCCAGAAGAAAACCTACTAGATTGTTTCAGAATTTAAAATATAAATGTAGAGAAAGACCATTAAAAATAAAGGAAGAAAGGGGGGAGGAAGGAAGGAAGGAAAGAAAGAAAAGAAATATGAGAAGAAAGGAAAAAGAGAGAGAAAGAAAAGAAATCTACACAAAATTGAGAAAAGTTATGCTGCCTACAGAAATGATTACCAAATAAAAGCAATTCTAAGGCAGAAAATTCTTAAATGTAGATTATATATATATATATATATATATATATATATATATATATATATATATAGGATCTTTTTGAAATAGATTAGATGACCTTTAGCTATTTTCTCTCAACCTATTCTACTCATTCATTCATGCTTTCTGTCATTCATAGAATGTAATCTTTGGTTGTATTCCCTAATTTATTCTAAGGACACAGGATTTGTTGTCATTAAATATTTGTGGAATGAATCTGTTGATAAATTAATGAATTTATTAACTTACAATTGTCTGTGCTATTCATTGTGTTAGTTGCTAAATAATTCTGTAGATATAATTTCTGCTCTCTGGGAGCTCCTATCCTAGTGAGGGAAACAGATACATAAATATATAGTAATATATGAGTCCTGTGATCTTGCATTTACTGATTCTTTTGGAAAATAATCACAAATAATAATAAATAAAATATAAATATAACAAAAATACCAGGCCCGACGGAAGTAAAACCCGGACTTGAGTTATGATTTTATAACAAAATCAAAACTGTACATGGTTATGGTTACACAAATAATGCTCCTTTTTTGGTATAGAGCTGGTAATCTATACCAAATTTTTTATTACAAAATCATAAGCATATATGGTTATGATTTCATAATAAAATCATAACTCAAATCCAGGCGTTATTTCTGCCGAGCCCTGTATATAAAATATGTATAAAATGTGCATAATTTAAATAAAATAGAATAATTATCTATAAATACATTAAAATATAATAATAAAGTTAAAATAGTCACAAATGTGGATTAACACTGCTCCATATTTTTTAATTTAAATTCTTTAAAATTTTCTTTTAAATTCCCTTTCATCTTACTCAAAATGATTATATTACATATATGAAGAGAGGATGTTAATGGCTACCCCAAGTTTGTGCCTTTATCTCTTCCCCCCACATGTAATTATTGCTATGATTCAGTCCATATCCTTTTGAGATTTTGCATGTAGGCACAATAAGACGTACACATTATTATGTTTCAAGTGTATGGAAATTAAAACAAATATATGTACTCATATTCTTCTGCAACTATTTTCTCTCAACTATATGACTTGTAAATCTATCCCTATTAGCACATTTAATCTAATGGTGTAGCATGTAAGATGCTACAATAGTGGCAATGCAGGGCTATTATTATTCACACATGACACTCAGGGCACTGTGCAGTGAACAGCCCACACAGCTATTTGTGGAAGCCTCTGCCTTGCTTACATAATATGACTATCCCATAGTTTATTGAGTTGTTCCTTTATTGATAACCACATAGCAGAAATTATATCTACAACATTCTTCAGCAACTAACACAATTTATGTGGTTTTTCCAATTTATCATATTAACAATAGTATTTTACTGAATATCTTTTCACAATGCAAAATTGTTAAAATGTCCAGATGAGTCTAATGAAATTATCTATCTCTTTAAAATCCTATATTTGGCATCAGAAATTTCTTTCTGAATTCTTGGGATTGTTTGTACACCAAACGGCAGAACTATAAAAACAAAACCCAATAAGCCTTTTGAGAAATTGAGAAGGACAAATAACTCCCATTTACTCTTTAAATTCATAAGATTTGAAAAATTAAAGCCTTCTCCCTTTATTTCACTGTGGAATATGCACAGAAATTAAACTTTTGGAGTCAAGTCTTTTTGCCTCACTCCTGATTTGATTTAGTTGTGAGAGACTGAAGATGTAATATGTATGTGCTATTTGAAGCAAACTGGGGTTTTATGTGTTTTTGAATGGCAAGATTTCTTTTCCCCAAAAGATAACTTTGTAAAAAGTCAGATTTATATGACACTGCTTTGACATGTACTTATACATTCATATAGTTTGATGCATTCAGCAGAGGTGGGTGCTTCTCCCACAATGTCTTTGATCTCTTTTCTGTACAGAGTGGTGTTGAATATTGAATCCTGTTTGTCTGAGGCCCAGCCACTTGTAAACAAGTAGGCATGCCTGAGGAGCTATGTACCACTCAGATAACGGCACAGGGACCAGTTCTTTCACGTTCCAAAGCTTGCCTTTGTGCAGTCCTCTTAAGGAAATGTGGGTTAATGAAACTGACTTAATGAAATTGCCAAGCATCAGAAATAGCATCTTTAAGATGGGCAAAAATGGACAGGAGTCTCCTTGTTGTCATTTGGCTGTAACTTGTGGTGCTGATGCTGGCCTTTGGCTGGATCCTGAACTGAGTACAGCAGAGGTCTGAGTACCTTGACTTTAAATGGAATGTTGATTCCATCACGGAAAGGGCTGGCTTCCTGTGTGTGAAGAAAGGATGGTGGAATGGAGGCTGGGAGGAAGAGTAGGCTGGGGAAAGGGCAATAGAAGACATTTTCCCAGGCTTGAAATTCAAAGGTCACATTCAAGGACCTGAGGAGGCTGCCTCCTAAGAGGGGGCCTGATAACCTGACCCCGGTTGCAGTTTTTGTTTGTTTGTTTGTTTGTTTTTGTCTAAGATGTTTGGTAGAGGAATCTAAGGCTGTAGGCAAGTCTTCTCACGATGCCATGAGACCTGATGATGCTGGTTCTGAGGCCAGAGCAGCCTGCTGGGCTGCCTTGACGGGGTTGAAGCACTCATTCCTGCCTCTACGTTGGCACAAATTCTGACTCAACTTGCTCCACCACTTAAAGTTACTGAACTTCCAAAGTGTAAGGGAGCATAAAGCTGACCTATCGACATCTTTCACTTAACAGGAAAGAGCACCGAGCCCCCAAGTGGGTCTTCTGAGGCTTAGGTCAGTCATTCAGCAAGTTAGTCATTCCACCAGCCGATTTCTCATTGGGCAAACGGACAATTCATGATTCTTCCTCTTACCTCTCCTCCTCCTCAGTATCACCATTGTCATCACCCTCATGGTCACGGGTTTCCTTGAATGTGCTTTTGTACCATCAGCATTCGATCATTCAACGGGAAGGACCCAGCAGTTTTTGTCCTTGTTGTGTAATGAAAAGAGCTCCAGATTTGGAAGCAGACACACTTGCATTTAAAAATAGACTCTACCCTTTACTTTTCTCTGAGTGATCTCGAAAGCCACTCAATTCCTCTGAGCCTGTTCACTTGTCTATAAAATGGAGACAATATTATCTGTTTGAGAGTTTTTAGGAGGCTTTAGGAGTTTTTAGGAGGGATGCTATCATTAGTTGTCTAGTGCCTGGTGTGTGGGGTTCTCCGTAAGTGGGATCTGGGATCACTATTAGTATTGCTATTATTACTAGTATTGCTATTATTATTTCTAGTAGGCTTGAGTTTGAGTTCCCGCTGTTTTAACTAAGCTTGGTCAAGCCAGTTCCTCTCTGAGAACCTCATTCATAAACTATGTAATTGGACCAGATTTCTTCTGAAGCATACACTGTGTGATCTATCAGGATACAGTGGTTCTCCAGCTTTGGTGAACATTCCAGTCACCTGGAGGTTCTATGTCTAAAAATTCTTATTCAATAGGTCTGGGAGGGGGGGCCTAAGAATCTGCATTTTAAACAAGGACTGCATTTTCTGGGAAAAATAATAATATCCACATGATAGAATAATGGTGAGAGAAGCAAACAAAATAAAGCCTGTGAAGGGCACAGCAGTTTCTGGCACATCACAGTTACCCAATAAATTGCCAACTGCTGTTAGATTCCTTTCCCTCTGTCACTTTGTATAGCACATAGCCCCATTGATAGGCTAAATCTAGCACATAAATATAACTTTATCACATGTAAAATAGATTCAAATATTTAAAAATTAGAAGATTTCTGGATTCATTTGAAACCCCAAGAGGCCTGACAACAGCAAGGTTGCAACAATTTATAGTGGCTGCCTCTGGACGTTGGTTTAGATGAGCTTCGGACATAGTTCCCCTGTTTGAACTGGTCCCCACTAACTCTGTTCCACCTACATTTCTTCTTTGCTCCCTGAAGGCATTTGGGTTTGTACATTCCTGTTACAGAATCTAATGCAGCCTCGCTATCCAGAATTTTACAAGAGCTAAGAAACGATCCTTTCATGGTGTTATTCCAGCTATTCTAGATCAATTAACCAGCTGTCCCTGGACAGAGGCACACCCCAGTCACAGCTCCATCTCATCCTAGCCAAAATAATGGAAAGAGTATTTTGTCTTTATAACTTTTATGATTTTGCAGCATCATTTAGGATGAGTTCCAAGGGGTAGCAATATGAAAGTCTACCGAAATACTTTGCTAGGGAACCTAACCCAAGCTGAGATGGTGCCTCACAGAATCAAAGCAGGGTTTAAAGTCAGCTGCTGCCTTTATCACACACTCAAAACTTGGCAGAGGAAGTTCTTTGGGTTGGGACCACATAAAAGAAATCAAGGCAAGTGAAGGATGGTTCAAGAGAACAGATGGACTCGAACATCTTACACCATCAGAGTGACGCTGTGACTTCCAAAGTTACCTGCTTGGATGCTCTGAAAGTTATCATCATCCTTGTATTTTTTTCCCCTCTAGCTATGAGTGTCACACATGAAAAAAAAACATGAGGCAAGAAAGGGCTCTATACAAAGGTATTGAGGCCACATTTGTCAAACCCAGAATCCCACACAGATTTGGGAACTATGTTTCAAGCTGAGCTCAAAACTTTCAACTCTCAACAGTGCTACTTACCCAAGTGAAAGGCAATTTTCCAGCTCAAAGAAAGGCAGTTCTGCAAGGTTCAGGAAAAAAGGTCACAAGACTCCTTGTACATCAATCAGCTCCTGGAAAACAACATGTCAATGAGTTAAGTGAACACGAATCAGGCACATATGGATTGAATTTCCCTTGAAATACTCCTGGGGTCCAAGTTTAAAGGGTGGAGTGGAGGAGGGGTGAGAATTCTTAGGAAAACCTAATGCACTTTTTCTGCAGACCCCAAACAATTGAAAGTACTTCTAAGATGTCCACTGGCCAGGTCACAAGTCCTGCTGACGTGAATCAATGTTGAGGCCAGTTGACCTTCATTTCTGGAGACGAGAATGAATCTAAGGCCCACATGACAGCCCAGGACTTCCCTGCCTTGATTTAAACTTTATTCCATGGCGTGGAGATAGGGAGATCGGGTAGAGGGCGGGTTTGAAGATCCAGGGAAGGGAAATAGATTTATTTCAGAGAAAAAATGAACTGTAAGAAACATGCAAGGTTACTAGTCATTACTGCCAGTAGGCTATGTTACTAAGCAGGTCAATCCATCCTCCCATGCTGTCTTCCTTCCTGGAAACCTAAGAACAGCAACTGGGAATCAGTATAGATGTGGGGGAGAAAAGCAAGTGCAAGAGAATTTTCCTAAGACCATTCCACATGGAAGTGTGTGGCGGAGTGGAAATGTGCTTTAATAATAGAGGCTCTTATAAAATCTTAAGAAAGAGAACAATGTAGCATTGAAGTCAGTTCTAACCCAAAAACTACATAATAGATGTAATGAGTAAATAACATTCAGATTTTGCATTTCAAATATGGTCCGTATAAGTTGTGATTACTTAAATCTGATTTTATGTGAAATTGCAAGAATTCAATGTCAACAATAATAAGCCGGTTCTGTAACTAGGACTGAAATTGATTAGTATCAAGTTCTTTGTTTTCAGAAAACCACATAGAAAACTTAAACTGAGAACCTTACATTTTAAACTCTTCAAAAGAAAACCTGTTGAGAAACAATATGTTCATTTTATTTTGTTTTCTAGGAGATTTTATGGTTGAACTATAATTTATCTTTAGGAAAAGTATCAAACTAGAAACTTGTTGGTGGCAAAAGGAACCATTATGGCCTGCCCCCACCCGTCCTGTTTTTTAAGGCAGGAGGTAATCAGAGATAAATGTTAATGGTTTAAAACAAAACAAATGATACACTGTCAAGAGAAAATTTTTTCACAATTGTCAAATTGTGTAGACAGTGTTCAAATGGCTCATTCATTATCAGCAGCAGCACCAGGTTGAAAACCTACTTTTCCTAGTCTGCACTTGATTGATGTCCATTACTCATATCAGGCTAATGGCACTTTATTTTCCAACAGTAGCAAGTAATGAGTGACCTTGAGTGCATATTGTTTCCCTGAAAGGGTTTGTTGCTCTGCTTCCTTCATAAGCACCCCAAGGAAACAAGGCCCCTGTATTGGTGTTTTGCAGCAAACCTCATTTCTTTCATGGCTTTCCGTAAAAGAATTGGATACAGGGATAGAAGCTAACCTCAGTGAGTAAATGAAATATTGATCCATGCTACTCTGGCCTTGCCTTCACCTTGTCCCAGGGCGGTGAGTTACTGACTTTTCCGTTTTGGCTGTAATAGGAATTATTACAACAGGCCTGTGCAAGTAATTACTTGGCATGGTAAAAAAGGAGGGTCCATCATATATTTCTGTGGAGACGTTAGTTTCCATCAGCCCAGCGGTCTGTTTTTTTGGCTCTGTCTTTCCAACTCTTGATTCAATTCTTTTAACCATCATTAATCACACTCCTTGTCAGCAGAAGTTTATCAAAAGTATTAAGTGAGCAAGGTTGCCTGGCCTCCTTAAAAAAAAAATCAGCCAACATGGGGCAGTAAATTTCAAAATATGGAAGGTTGGTTCCGTGATATATATGAGTGTCTCTTCAGCTAGAATGAGCTGTTTGTTTTAGTGATAGATATTGTAGTTTGAGCTGTGATAGAATCCTTCTCAAGTTTATATGTCATGGGCTATCGTTTATGAGGGACCATGTGTTTCTAAATGGTGAAGGTCATGGCTGATGGCAAAAGTAAAAGCAGTGGTGATTCATTAAAAATAGTTAATAGGGCCTGCGGCTGACAGGGATAAATAGGAACGTGTGGCTTGCCAACCCACCCGCACCTAAACTGACACGGTGTTTCTTCAGTCCCAGCTCGCCAGACAGTTGCCAGACAGCCATGAGAGGACAGGCAGTGGGCAAGATCGCCTCTTGCTCATAACAGATGCAAAAAAGCTTTTTGGAAACACAACTACAGATCATCCATTGAAACTCATTCCCCTTTGAGTTTGGCCATGTCTATGATTTATTTTTAAATTGGCACTGATTTTTTTTTTTTTTTACTGATCACAAATATGTTCATGATATAAAGTTTAAATGTCATAGAAACACACAATAGAGAAAAAGGAAAAGGTGCTCTATTATATTCAAAACATTTAATTTCTTTAAAAAATGAGCTGTAGAAAAATATGGCATAATGTCTGCATTTGATGAAGCTCAGAAATGGTTCCATGAGTGGTTCGTACGTTAGTCTGTATTCTATCCCTGTTTGTTTGAAATAGTCACACTAAATTTTTTTCCATTTTCACAACTAAAATTGATTCTCTCTAGGAGATGGGAAACCCGTCCACCCCCGCAAATCCCATCTCCCAGGGAGAATCAATTTGATAAGTTTGTGTATATCCCCTCCAGTTTTTCTTTACCATATTTGTGGATACACACACACACACACACACACACACACACACACATCCATTACATCCATTTTACTTTACCATATACATGGCAAATAAAAATAATATATTCAATAGGATAATATTTGTACAAAATATATATTTAAATATTAGTTCATGTTATAATACCAGTTTATAACTTGCTTTAACAACATTCTAAAATTTAAATGTGAATAGTTGATTAAACTCATGGACTAGTTCATTCATTCATTCATTCATTCAGAAATTACATTGAATGTTACCCTACATAGGGCTAGAGGTTTATTTCCAGTGTGAATTCAACATTTATCTAACAAATGCCTCTGCTCTCTAATCCAACATGCATTCTCCTTGCAAAACTTCCTAGAAAACTGAAAGAATTTTGCTGATTACAATCAATCGAATTTGACGATCTATTTAAGAAGTGTAAATCAACAGAGGAACGTGTGGAAGTAGATGCAACCCCCAGGCAATTTCCAAATGAGGAAGTATGGATTTTCTAAACGTTACTTCTAATGAAAAAGGTTGCAAAAACAAATTTGTTCAGGGATCTGTGGGGGTTTTGCTATGCGAGGTTTTTTGGCTTTTGTTTTTCCTGTCTCTCTCACTTCAGAGGCCAGTGAAAAATGGCACAGTGGCTTGAAATCATACTGGGAGATAAACATCTTCACCTTTCTCTTTAGATTGCCTCCTTTCCCTAGAAAAACAAATCATCTGGAATAGTTCGAGTGATTGCTGCCCCTGGTTGGATGGAAAATGGTAATAACCATTGGCGTTGGGGAAACGGTTCCTGAATTTGTCAGACAAGTTTCAGAGCATACAACAGAAACAACAATCAAACCACAAAATTTCATGTAAGGATATAAGATAGAAAAGAAAAACAAAAAGAAGAAAAATCTAACCTCTGACTTCCCCACTTGCAACTAGCGCCTTTGCCTTGCCTGTAGAATTGGAGCTGCTCACGTCAGGCTGTTCTGCCTGTGTTTGCTCTCTGATTAGCAATCCTGCTCAGAGAACATCAGTCTCACAGAAAGAAATCAGTCCTTTCCATGATTTGAAAAGGAGTGGGTAGTCCTACAGTACCAAGAGGTTGGGATTTTGCAAACGGAGTCCTCAACCTAGACTTGAGTTTTTTTCATTGGTTGGCAGTTTAGGTTTTGGGGGCCACCATCATTACAATAAAACTGTCCAGGCAACAGCAGTGCATTCAGTTGAGACTTGTTCAGCAAGAAGCTATTATAAAAGAGCATCACAAATTAACATGTTTACAGGGAAAAGCACTTAGCATCCAATCAGCTGGAGAGGACAGGAGAAATGTATTGTGCTTAATTCAAGGCCAAGTGCCTATGGGCATGGAGCATGTTTTTGGATACCGTCATTTGAAGAAGACATTCACAGTGGTTACAAATTGAGTTTTTATTGGAGAAACTAAGACTGTTTCTAACCTATTGCACTGATATTATATTTAGTTAATATTTTATGAAAGAAAAGTCCTCCCATTAGAGGTAGCAAATTGCTTTATAATTACAGTACTTCACGGAGCAGACTGCTTCGTTGTATGGCAAAAGCACAAAATACGACTGCCTTTTCCTCTTGACTTCTTGGCGGAGTCCTTGTGGTAAGTGACTTCCCTCTCCTGATTTTTTTTTCTTTATTTCAAATATTAGTTTAATTTGAACAGAAAGTCACGTTGCATATTTGGTATGGGTTTATGAAATATTGATGTAGACATTTACTGAAGCAGGGCTGGGACACACTGGGGACCCGAGGTGAGCAAAAACACTTCCTCCATCTTCCAAACTCTGTTCGGACTCCGTACTGCTCTGACAGTGACTATGAGCCATTAAACATGACGGCTGTTTGGGAGTCATGACTGTAGTGAATAATGGGCAGAAGAGCACAAAATGTTTATCAGAGCCTATAGACTGAATGGGAATGGACATTGGGCTATTTTTTCCTTTTCCTTCTCCTTCTTTTGCTACTTTTCTCTATAATCTTCCATGGGAAATAACAGAGCCAGATTCCTAACAGACAAGGAACATGTTTTTGTGTTCCAGAGACCATCACTGTGGTTGGCGCTAAATAAATGTTGCTGTTCAAAAGTCTTCCTTGGGTTGAGATGTGCGTTGCAGCAGAAGCGGTCGGTGCCCTGACAGGTCCCTTTGGCAGTCCTCATTGCTGCACATCCAGTGGGCTCCTTCTGCTGGCACCTGGGACTGTCTGCCTAGGGACTCTCTCTGGTCCAAGAAGCAACTTGCAACCAGTGATAAATGGTAAATCTCCCTGCTCCTCATCCCTCAGATTGGACAACTCAAAGGGGTATTCCACAGGCTTTCCCAGAATGCCTCAGTGGGACTGAACTCCAGTTATCCACACAGCAATCTGCTCATGAACATTTCCTATTGTCACTTCCTTTCCTTCCTTGTTTCACTTGCTCATGCGCCTGCCAGTATTTCCAGGGATCACATCTCAAATGAACTAGTTGCACTCAGATCCTTATCTCTGGTTGCGCTCCTGGGAAACCCAACCTAAGATATGCTAGATCCCAGGACGCCAGGATAATCAATTGATAAGAATTAATGGAGTCCTCTGTGTGCCTAACCTTGTGCCAGGTACCATGGCATTATTAAACCATTTAAGATATAGACACTCCTCACATACTGACTGAGTTTCATTCTTACAACTAGGTCCTAAGCGAACTGGTCTATAAGCAAGGAGCTTAAAGGCAGACGTTTTGTGGTGTGTCATGGCACCATAGAGTATGTATTTTTCAATAGATATTACCCGACACCACACATATAAACAAAATATACAGTCTTGTGTAATTGCAAATGCTCTGTGTAATGAACACTAAGCAACTGTGAGAACGAGACAAAGACTGAGAAAGTGACTCCCCACACTGAAGAATGGATCATAAGTCCTAGCAGTTGTTAAACAGGTAGGTTGTTAAGTGAGACATGGCTGTATTTACTCTTACACTGCTCAGAAAACCCTTGCAAATTAGCTTGGAAGTTAAGGCATACACATTGAAAATAATTAGTGGACCAGACAGCATTACAGGAGGCTATAATAAAGTGTAAAGTGTGTTTTACAGATAATTGGAGACAAAGTCATTGGAACAAGGATCTACACACGCAGTATGAAAGAAAGTCATAAAAAAGTTGTTTGACAAGGGGAAAGTTAATGGGAGCTGATACCATGGAGGAGTTGAAGAGGATGGTGCACGCTTTGCACACAGAAAGACTAGATCTCTAAGCATAGTGCTCTATGTGCAGAGGGAGCTCAATGTGTGGATGAAAAATTTGGCAGGCAAATGAATTAGCCATCAAAACTTAGATGAGCTATGCTGTGCCTTCTCCTTACTAAACTTTGGGTTTTATATTATATAATGCATAAATGCAATCAATCTTACATGCTGGAATTTTATTTTAAGTATTTGCCTACCCACACTTTTCATCTCTTTCCTGATTCCACCTACATCAACTTGTTTCTCTCTCTCTCCTATGAGAAATCTGCCATTTTGTAACTGGATGACCAGGTCAAGTAATTTATTTGCTCTCTTTCATCTTGTGTTCCTCATCTCTAAAACATTCACTGTGGTGTATTTTACTACTGTTCTCCCATCCTCAGGAAAAATAGAGTCTCAACCTCTCTCTGTTGTCATATTCTCAGTCCTCTGCTATGTGCTTTTATTGCTGAGTTCCTAAAAAGAGGCGAGTTTGTCATTGCTGGGTCAGATGACATATAAAATTCATTTTAACTCCAACAAAACATATTGAAAAAGATTTGGACCCAAGATTGTGTGACCTTGAAGAAGTCACTTAATCTCTTTGAGACTCAATTTCCATTTTCAAAACTTGAGAATGTTGCTTTTGTACTAGAGATAGTTATGTAAAGCACTTGGCTCATGAATGCCTAGAAAATTGTACATTTTTTTCATCAACTGTGTTGAGACAGGATTTACATGTAATGAAACACACGCATTTTAAGGACACACTTTGATGAGTTTTGAAGTATGTACACCTATATGATGATCAACATATGGAACACCTCTACCACCTCTAACAGTGCTCTCGTGTCTCTCTGCAGTCAACGTACTTCCTCACTTCAGCTCCAGGCAGGCACTGATCTGCTTTCTGTCACTAAAGATTAGATGTGTCACTCTGTAGAGTTTTATATAAATAGAATCATACAGCATGTGCTCTTTTGTGTTAGACTTCTTTTGCTCAGTATAATGTTTTTATGATTCTTCATGATTTTATGTGTGTCAATGATTTGTTCCTTTTTTAAATGGCAGATGTTATTTTACTAATGGAGCAAGAATGTTCTTTCTTTTTAGGGGCTTTTGGACATTATCATATTTTGCAGATATAACTGAATAGGTGGATTATAGATGCATTTAAATGATACCTAAGGCTATACTATTTAATTCTTTTACTAAAGAATTTTTTATTAATAACAATAGCTACAATTTATTAAATACTTACTTTGTAGCAGGTACAGAACAGAAAAATGGAGGTATATTTGTTATCTATTACTGTGCAACACATTACTCCAAATTTAGTGGTTTTAAACAATAAAAATGTATTAACTCACAGTTTCTAGAGGTCAGGAATTCAGAACTTGCTTAGTTAGGTGGATGATTCTGGCTCAAGAGCTCTGGAAGATTGCAGTTAAGATGTTGGCCAGAGCTGTCATAATCTGAAGGCTTTACTGGAACTGGAGGATCCGCTTCTTTGATGGCTCACTTATGTGGCTGGCAAGTTGGTGCCAGCTACTGGCAGGTGGTCTCAGTCCCTTCTCATGTGGCCCTTTCCAGAGGGTTGCTAGAGTGTCTTCTCCACATGGATGACTTATCCCCAAACGAGAGATCCAAGAGAGAGCAAGGGGAAAGCTGCCATGTCCTTCAAGACCCTAGACAAAACATCCGATGTATAGGAAAATGTGAATAAGATACCAGCAAGCATCGTGAAGAAAATGACGAGGGAGCTCCCTGGTGGTGTAGTGGCTAAGGCTTTGGCTCTGTCAACACTGCAACCTGGGTTCAATTCCCAGCCAGGGAGCTACCCACAAAAAAAAAAAAAAAAAAAAAAAAAAAAAAAAAAAAAAAAAAAAAAAAAAAGAAAAAGGTGATGTGATTGAGCCTGCATGGCAGTCTCGGTGGGTGATCAGAGAAGACCTCTGTAAGCCAGTCATGTCAAAATTTGGGAGAAAACTTTTCCAGACAGACAGACAGACTCTGACTGCAGAGGCCCAGAGCAGGAACTGTCATAGTGTGTTCGAGGGAGAAAGAAGGCCAGTTATATACACTAAGCCAGAAGTGTCCAACCTTTTGACTTCCCTGGGCCACGTTGGAGGAAGAATTGTCTCATAATACTTTAAGAAAGTTTACGAATTTGTGTTGGGGCATATTCATAGCCATCCTGGGCCACATGCGGCCCTTGACAAACTTGCATTAAGCTCTCTCTCCAAATGCCATGGCAGGCTTTACATTTAAGAAAACCAAAACAAATAAAATTTGTTAGCTTGTTTTGACTCTTCTGAAAAGGAGAGTATGCAGGTTACTCCTAAGCAAAGCCACAGCCGTGCTTGGAGCTGCCATGGTTCGGGTTACCTCCATGGGCAACTACCATTAGGAACTGTTTCTACAGTCACGGGGGCTGTAAGAGCCCTGACTCATTCGGAGTAACTCAAAAACAGCCAAACCATTCTCCCTGGGCAGAATGAGAGGAGCCCCACCTAACAAAGTGCCCACACAGCTGCTTTCTGATCCAACTATCAGTTTTCATCAAGCATCTTAACGAAGTCTAAGAGCTTCTAAACTTTGCCAAACTGATCACTAATAGGATAGTAAGTAGCCAGTTTATGCGAAAATGAAGCAAAACAAAACAAACAAAAACAAAACAAAGCAAAAAACATTAGAGGGGATTCAATGGAGCAGCCATTGCTAAATCTAACAACTTCTGCATTTCAATGACTCTTTCAACACTGTTGCCAAAAAAAGCAACACATGAAAACTGTATGTATGAAAGGGAAAAAGTAATCTAAACGCAATGCTCCTGAATGTTTTTAAAATTACTCGTCAATTCACTTAAATTCTCTCTTGCAATCATAGAAATTTACAACTGGAAGGGCTACGAGATATCTTGATTTCTATCCTCTAAAGAAGCAAAGGACCAATTTTGATGCAAAAAATATTTTCAGGAGTCCTGATTTGATAGTATTAATAGTCCTTTTAACTTCTTGTTTGAGAAGGTACATCATGACAAAGAGTTAATGAATTTAGAAATAATTTTCAAGTTTATTTTAATATTCCAGAAATATATCTACATAGCTCTAAAACAGAAGCAAGCATGTAAGCAACACATATTACTTAACTCAGGCTACAATAGTACATGGAAAACTCGCAATGAACTCTGAGTCCAGTATTTGACCCTTCCATAACTCAGCAGTTTGTCAGCTACAACTTGGGAATTACTGAGCTTGTAATCTTACTGATGAGGAAACTAAAATGCATAGAGGTTTTGTGAATTATCCAAACCACAGACTTAAAAGGGATCTGAAGAGGAACCAGAATACTTGATTTTTTCCTTCAAGGTTTTCTCCTGGGCCAAGTTGGAGCTACAACGAAACCATTTACACCAGCATGATCTGGGGCAGGTCATGTAACTGCACTAAAGCCTAAATATCTTCATGCATGAAATAAATATTGAATTATGTAATTCATGTGGATGCTTCCTTTGAAAGCACAATGCCTCACCCAGTACAAGTGCTCTGTACACATTTTTTTCTATTATTATTATTATTTAACTTATTTTCATTTTCACATCTCTGTTTCAGGTTTTGAGACAAACAAATTAGAGCCCTAAATATTTTTTACAATTTCCCTGTCCAGACTCTTCGTTTATTAATTTTTTAATTATCTGATGCGACCTCATAATTTAAGGCTGCAGAGATGCATTTTAATGTTGGAAGTCGGGGAAGCAGTTTCTTCTCTGTAACTTACAAACTTGAATTGCCGCCTGGATATTCACATAAAAACAAAAATTTATTTGTCAGGAAACTGCAGGAATAAATTGCCTTTAACTCGTCTCCTACAATTATGTGCTATGCATTTCCATCATTTGCATCTATCTCTTTGCAGAGTGATACTCAAGTTTGTTTTTAAAAAGTGAAACCTTTTATATCTTGACTTGTAAGATCATGAACTCTGCTGAAAAATGCTATTATTTCTGTTACGAAAATTTGTCTATTCACTGGGTTTTCATTTAAATATGTTGTCGAAGTAAAGCAAGCATAAAACAGCAACATCCTCATTTCTCAACACTGTGATTATACAGAAACTCAGAGGTCTTCCTTTTAACTCTCCCTGTTTTTTTTTTGTTTGTTTGTTTGCTGTGTTTTCTGGCCAACATGATCATTAGGACTCCAGTATAGTCAAAATGTGACCCTAAAACAAAATACAGCAGGAGCTAAGGATTTTATTTCATTTTGCAAAGGACTAACCTGAGTTTATTGCAAATTGTTTTTCTATATACACAATGATAATGCATTTGGTGCTTTTCTTTCTGAACCACATATGTACGTCACAAGTTATCATATACATTGGGAGAAAAGCTTGTCTGAGACACAAGTAGACATGAGAGAGAAGTTTTTACTATTCCTCTGATATAAACCTTAAGCTCAACGTACACCATCATTTGGGCTAAAAACCTCCTGAATCAGCTGCAATAAAAATTGTTTGCCAACATAGGACATGATGAGCTCCATGATGATGGAATCTAAACGTGAGTCAAGTGAAAAACTGGAAAAATGGTAAGAATGTGAGCAAGTAGAGAGAACATCCAGGCTGTGTGCTCACAGCAAGACTGCATCTTGGCTCAAATCCAAGGGATTTGATCCCCTACGAATCCCTAACCTCTTTGAACATTTTCCCTCAGTTATAAAGTGGGGATAATAACGATCTTGGCCTGTTGTCCCTTTCAGTGTTGTGATGAGAATTAAACCAGATGATAAGTGCAACATTTTTTTGAAAATTACAGATGTCCACAAAATTATACAAGTAACGTTAATAGCTGTTTCAAAACTCTCCCTCCACGTATTTCCACATTTCAAGGAAGAAATTAAGTAGGATATAAAAGAAGTGCCCACTTTAATTCTTTCATTTTCACACATAATGAAATATGCATCATCTAAGAAAGAAATAACACAATGCTTATATTCTTGCATCATAAAGAAAACAAGCATGAGATCTCCTCCCTCTCTGCACATGGTGATCTAATCGTACTTTGCTGTATTTCATTTCCTCTGTAGTGGACACTCTTATCTGACTATCAGAGGTTAGGGTCATGATGTTGAAACTCTATATTCACTTTTATCTTCCACCTCTCTCACAATCTGCTTGATGCAATCAGTATCAAGTCTGCCTTATCTGCCCTCTAAAATATTTTTCTGTTAATCATCAGGTAATTCAATTGAGACAGTAATTGCTTCTTGAAAATAACTGAATATATAAAGTTTCCTTTTTGATGTGCCGTAATACCCAGATGATAAATTTTATCTTTCTGTATATATCTCCCTGTGAAATCATCAGCAGCTTTAAAACATCACTTTTTATGTAAATTTTAAACATAAATTATCCAAGCCACCACCATAATAAGATATGTGTTATTTCCTTATTTTAAACTAATGATTACTTTAAAAGGTTTTCATACATATGATCAGGTTGGGGACATAATAAGAAGGTATTTTTGTTTTGTTTTGTTTTTAACAAGAGTTGAGGTGTTCGGAAAAGGGAACATTATTTGTTCTTTTTAGATAAATCTGAATTTCTTCATGTTCATTGCTCTCCTCAGTTATGTTTAAAATAAATCTATGATTAATATCTGGGGTCCCTGGCCCCCAGGGGACATGTTCATTTCTGAACATTGTTTTAGAAGGATTCTGGTGACCTATGTGCTTACAATAGAATGAAGGGGAACACTGGGGAGTGAAATCTTACAGATGACTTTCATAGTGAAATGCAGATACAGGGTGTTTTCTTAGTGGTGCTTCTGTGCTCTTAGCTCACAGGGTGACACTCGTGGTTGCAATAGTAGCAACCAATGTGTGTTTGGTGGCAGCACCCACATGTCATAATCATGAGCACGTACTGCCTCTTTTAAGAAGAATGGTGCCTGTATGGAAAAAGCATGAAGCACGTAGTGCTGGGCGCACTTCGGGACTTATTCATTATTCTGTTTGGTGGGCTGGTGAGGTAGAAAAATAAAGAGTTACTGTTCACATTGCCATGTGATTAGACTCAGGCATGTTTAAAGGGTAGCTTTTGTACCAGGGAGATGAAGGTTTGATTCTGCACTGCTCCTAAAGTAAATATTTATACTTAATTTGATCTAAAGGCACATTGGATTCTACCATTGCATTTTTTTCTCCTTGTATTTTCTCTTCTCATTAAAATTTCTGATGCGACTTTGTCATAGTTTCCACCCCAACTCAGGGTCTCCTGCTCATTATATGCTGGCTCTGAGTTTTGGGACAAAGGTCACTTAAAGAAGAGAAAATCCTATTACATGAAACTTGGGGAGAAAATTTGAATATGGCAACAACTACACATTTGTTTTAAATATAATGAGTCTGACTAGTTTTTCTCTAGAGATAAATGCAAGACATCAAAAAAATCTTTAATAAACTTTTATTTCATAAAACATTGTCTTTTAACTTCTTCCTGATTTATCTTGTTTGGGAAATATAAATGTTTGCTTAATGACATATTGACTCTTGCTGAAGCCACAAGCCAATTATACATCTTTCCAAATAGTCTTAGTTCCTAGAGGGATGAGGATAAGAATGTGAGAAGAAGGCATAAACACAATTTAAAATTCAATGAAAAAAGAATAAAACTATTTAAATATAAAATCAGCTGTAAGTGACAAGGTAAAAAGCAAAAGGAGGTGAGTTATATCTCTTATAGAATCAAATAAAAAATTCGACTATTACAGAATAGTGAGAAATATGTAATGGTAAAACCGTGGCCATAAGGACCACCAACTGCCATTGATAGGACATTTTTTAGGTACCAGGCATGTGCTTACTGTAGTTTTAATTTCATATCTAGGTGCACTGCAAGGTGAGCCCATGTGGGTTGTAATAACTCAACTTCTTGAGGCATATCACTTTACAGTCCTTCTCTAGCATCTAAAGTAATTATGTCCGTTACATTTACAAAGACTGACATAAATTTGGTGTGACCCACATAAAGCTGAGGGCTTGGAGGGGAGCTAATATGACATCATTACTGACGTTCTAGTTTCAGAGAGCTCAGGTTTAATTTGCCTGGCAATCTCCTACATTGAGCTCTATGAATTTCATCAACTTCATGATTTTCTTAGGTACTGTTATGCTTTTGGTTTTTGTTTTACTTCTGTATTAAAACTGAATTAATTAAAAATTGAGTGGTATATATGTTTTTTATGAGGGTAATCCTAAGAATATGGTGCATTAGAGCTATAGGCAAACTTACATGAGAAGAAAAAAATGACCAAATTATAACATAATTAATGAAGATGATGCTATAATTACCTTCATTGTATAATGATAATCAGTGTTAATTATTGAAAAGAATCATGTCTATTATGAGTTTTGGTGTTGGTATGGCATCAGTGGTATCAATGTTAGAATTTGGGAACACACAAAACTTACTTTTTTGAAATTAGTAGGATTCTATTTTTATTTCTGATAATTAACCCTTTAAGTGATTTTCCAGCCACAATTCTCTAAGTATAAATATCCTCATTTTGCCATATGAGAAATTAAAGCATAAATAATTTTTAATGATCGCCCCAATATCATACATCTGAGTCAATGGTAAAGTTGGGATGCAAACTTAGGTCTGTCTGATTCTAAAAGCTAATATTTTTAAATCTTGTTATCAAGAGATAGTGTTTGTCTAACAACTTGTCACCAAATGAGATCTGTAAACTTCTTCCAATAGTTATGCCCTTGTCCAGAATAATTTTAGAAGTTGTCTTTGAGTCCTACCTTTGGAGGCTATTTATGATATTCGCAAAATGATGTTTCAGTATTTTATGGTCATCTTTGAATACAACTTGACCATCTATCTTGTTGATAAGAGCTTTTGCTGACTGCAACTTGAAAAACTCCTAAAAGGACCAAGACTTGGCACCAATTCTATTTTTTAAGAGTGAGATGCAGGTCCTAGGTGCTAGAAGAGGAGTCTCCAAAATGGCTTCAGCAATGACAGTATTATTGTCTCCCAATTAAAATATCATCGGCCAGTGCTAACCTTTCAATGATTAAGTTCTGCACATTTGTTTAAAAAAAATTGTCATTCATAGATTCAAAGATCTTAACATTTAGAGAATTTCAAGAGATTGTGTTATTCAGAAAAGACCACACAGGTAAGTAAGAAGAAGGGTAAATTTCATAGGAGACCATGGAATAATATATCAAAGTCCTAGGGAAAACAACTGTCAGCCTAAAAGACTATACTCTCAGTTCACTATCATTTAAGTAGGAGCTAGGGCCTTACTTTTTGGCAAGACCATAGGCAAGTAAGGGGATAAAAGATAAGAGCAGTGAGATCCTAGTAGGAAATAGTCAGAAATGTATAAGGTGATGGAAAGAGAAAAAAAAAGTCTTTATTTTATCTTCAAAAAAAAAAAAAAAAGAAAAGAAATGCATGAGCCCATTGAAATAACTCTAGGCAACTTGTAGAAAGATTTTTTTTTTTCATTTAACTTTTTTTTTATTGGGGTGACATCTGTTAGCAAGGATTACATAGGTTTCAGGCATACAATTCTACAGTGCGTTGTCAACTTGTTGTATAATAAGTTCACCACCTAACAGGGCTCCTGATACCCTGATAGTCACAAATACATCTTGCCATTTGTGACAAGCTCTTGGTTTGAAATAATATTTATGTTTTCTCTGTTTCCATTCTTTCTTTCCCTGCTCCCCATATCAGGCCGGGGATTACTAACTCCTGCTTATTGTTTCAGGAGAAGTCTGAGGTAAATAGCCAACCAAACACATTTCATCTTGGATTTTGTTTCTGGAAGACTAAAACTCTGAGATAGGACAAGATTTATAGGCATAAATCAAACAAATGGACAAAATAAGAAAATGTGAGTGAGAAGTTCTAAAAGTCTCAAAAGAAACACCTCCTTACAGTCTCCCCATCCTGCATTCTCACCCTCATGACTTCCCATGCTCAGGGATTAGAAAGAGTGAAAGAAAAAGATGGGAGGAGACATAGAGGATTCAAGGATAGAGTGAAACTCTAGCTCCTAAAAGGTCCAGAGATGGTGCAAGTCATTGCAGAGGTTTGTGAAACCCAGTATCGGAAATAAATTGTGTTCTTTTTAGCAATATCACCCAATAAGCAACACATTATTACAGAGGCAACAGCTTTGGTGTAAGCATAGAGGAAAGCTAGGCAACTTTATAAAAGAAAGTTTCTGTGGCCAAAAAATAAGAAATACAAACAAAAAAAAATCAGAGAATTGCTAGACCTGAAGGCTGCCTGGCACTATGGACAGCTCAGTGGTAATCTGCGTGGATATGTGACCTATTAGCTGGGTAGCACACTTCCTCCAAAGTCTTGACACTGCAAGTCACTATAGAACTGTGGAGCAACTCAGCCTGGAATTTAGAGAGAGGAGTGGGTAGCTGGTTGAAGAAGTGAACATGAAAAGGAGGGAGTAAAACCATAGGAAAACAGAGGTTAAATCTTTGAGAATGAAAACGTAAGTATACAAAGTAGTTCTTGTGTATTTGAGTCTGCATGGTGTGATTCGTATCTTATACACCCTTCCACCTGCTCAAGGGAGACTTTCTTTTAGCTCAATTGACACCTTGTTTCCAGTAAATGTAGCCATAGATTTAAAGATATAATAATACTAATAATGTGATTGATTTAATATTCAAATTGCAGAACTCCAGACTTCCAGAAAACATGGTAGACTGAGCTGACAGGACAAAGGCTCCCCTTCCTATTAAAATATTTACAAATGATGAGTTAAATATAACCAATAGCTGATTTTGAAAGAAAGAAGGGAAATTCACATGTGCCAGCAACAAAGAAATAAAAGCCAATTATAATTTTTTGTTGTGGTTGAAAATTGGCATTTACGTTACACATACAGCATGAAATCTAGAGGTCCATATGTCCTGGTTTTGACTCAGTGTCTCATCAATATCAAGACTGTTGATGATCTGTGATTCTTTAGCTTTTCTTTTTTTCTTTTAATAGTTATATGGGGCCTGCTGCCAACTCCAACACTGAAACCGGGTTTAAGAAAGAAAGACAGGTAAAGTGAAGGGATCTGTCTGCCATGTTTTCTCCTTTAAGTTTCCCTGGAGTCCTCCTGGCAGAATTTCTCCTGCAGGTCATCAGCCAGACTAGCCAGAATAGCACTTCCATCTGTAAAGGGAAAATGCAAAAACAGTGAAGGGCATAATCATACATAGCTTCCACCATTGCTGCCCAGAACAAAGCCAGGACTCTGTTAGCAGGAATGAGGAAGAACAAATACTGAGTAGACAGCTAGTGGTGCTGCCTGCAATAGCTAGCAAATAAATTAATTATATTAACAGGTTAAATGAGAAGATTCACACTGTCATCTCAATGGTTCAAAAAAGCATTTGGTAAAATAACAACTCTTAGTCAACTAAAAGGAGTAGGAAGTTTCTTTAACACAGGAAGAGGCACAAAACCTCTAGCAAACATCATACTTAATGCATAAAACTTTAGAAATATTCTCTTTAAAGTGAGGAACAAGACAAGGATACCCATTGTCTTTGATATGGCAAGGAATAAATAAATTATAGCCTATTTATTTGTTCAGAGAAATGTTATTCATCATGAACACACCAGATCTTTATCTATCAGCACAGATACACTGCAAATGTACTCATATAGAAAAGCATTGAGTAGCCAAAAGATACATAGCTATACTCTATGATGCCATTGATGTAAAATTTGAACATCTAGAAAAATATTACTACATATTTTTGTGAATATCTGCATTTATCCTAAAACTAGAAGCCACAGCAGCACTTCATCCAGGGAGAGAGGGAAGGGGAGGAGGTAGATGACAGCTATTCTCTCTCTCTTTTATTTTTTAACCAAAAGATATAAAGCAAATATATCAAAAAGTCAGAATGTGTTCAATCTGGATTATGGGCACATGGTTTTCTCTTTTATATTCTTTTCTGCACATTTCTGAATGTACCACATATTTCATAAGGACAAAAACCTCAAAAATGTCTTTCGTTTGTCCCTGAGATCCCTAGTCTGTGACAAGCCCTAGAAGGCCAAGGGTGTTTTGGTGGTTTGCTTGATCCTCATATGAGACCCAGGAGCTACAAAGGACTGTGCTCATCTCCTTTGCCCTGCAGGTTGCCCCGGACCCTTTGCCTCTCCCTCCTACCCTCAACCAGCATCTTGCTGAGGCCCCTGAATTGAGAGCCAACAGTTAGTCCTGATTCTTGTTGTTTCCACAGAGCCGCATAATAGTTTTCCCAAGTGCGAAGAAGATATTTATCTCAAGTTTCACTTTGAGATGAGCAATTTCTGGCAAAAAATTTGTAATTGCTTTAGGCCCCACCTGTTACGATTTTGTACTATGTAACATATAGATCTGGCCTTGTCCCTTCCTGCCAGGCAGACAGACACATTGCCATTATCTCCAAGAATGGATCACATTTCCCAGGTGGGCCCAGTTGGAGAAGGCCCACTAGCATTGCACTGTGTCTGAAACGAGCCACTCCTTCCCACCTTCCATGACCCCAATACCCCAGGAAGGACCCTGCTTTGCTGGGGGCAAAGGAATACTGGTTCCTCTCTGCTTTTAGGTTCTTTTGAAGCAGAGGGCTCCATCATCTTTCTTGTTATCACCACTACCTCTCACCATGGAAATGATGCAAGAAGGATGAAGAAACTAGAGGCTCTGTGGAACCATGTGATTTGTGGGACCCAGTGCAAAATGAAACATAGAACTCCTTGTTTACATACTGGGCATGGGGTCCTGTGTGACTGCACAGGTCACACGACCATGAAGCTGGTCCTGGCCTGTGACCTGTGGTCAGCTCTTCCGCCTCCTCAAAAATGATCCTTCTATCCTACATGTACCTCCCAGCCAGATGCCCGAAAGGATGAAATCTCTCCATTCTCATTCATAAGGGCAACCTCAATGGCAGTGGATGATTGGCTAGGGAAATGCCTACAATCTCTGCACGGTCAATCGCAATAGGAAATAGTCTAAACTGGTGTAATCCAAGATCTAGGCTAGCTATAATATGTTGAGCTTTTGCACCAGAAACTAAACTAACAACTCTGTACTTATATCATTTAATCCAAATAGATACTTTTTATATAGGTATTAGTTTATTCCCATTTTACAGACAAGAAACTGAGATTACCCAATTAATATGTGTTTGAACACTTATTTTACCTGCATTCCTATCTCTCATGCCCTTTTAGAAATAAAAAAATAATCCAAATGAGTTGTTAATTCATACCATGGCATCTCAGTGCTAGACAACATTTATTAAAGCCCCACTGTTCAGAAGGTTAGATACTCTAAGAAAATCTTGTTATTGTAGCTTAACTTAATTCATCCTGATTAATACAAAAGGGAACAAATCCTAAGGGGAAATAGTCCTATCTTGTCACTATTGTAATAGAAAACAAACTAGTTGCAGATAGCCAGACCAGAAACACCAAAACATTTCTGCTACACTGCATATTTAACTTATCTTTCAATTGCCAACCTAAATACAATAATAGTAAAATATATATGCAATACCTCCTACTATTGTTCAAAATGCTTTACAAACATTAACTCATTTAGTCCTCACAACAACTTGTAAAACAGGTATTTTTATCTTCATTTTAGGGGAAACTAAGCACAGAGAGCTTAAATACCTTACCCAAGGTCACACTGCTGAGAAGTGAGCTGGGATTTGGACTCCAGGAGTCTGATTCCAAAATGCATACTTTTGACGGTGAAGCTTTATTTCCTCTTTGTAATTCAAAAGTTAAACTAATTTAGGGAATGTGCAATCTGCTTCAGAGTTGTAGGGAACACAAATTGTTCCCCTCTTCATCACACAAATTGCTCCCTCATCCCTTGCTTTCAGCAACAGTAGTCTGGTTTTTTTCAGGAACCTTGCTGCCCTCTACTTTCAGTCAACCTGGTTTGGATGGAGTGGACAACTATCCTGCTCTAAAACCAAATCTGGATTGCCTTGAACTAGCCAGCCGTCTTTCTCCTTGTAAAAGTCTGGGAATTAAAGTCAGTGTGAGGAGAAGTTAACTGGTGTTTGTAGGGAAAGAAAAATTGCTCAACCACTGTAATTGGCAGAGTGTGATAAGAAGCCTGGATCTGCAGCTACCTGAAAGCTCTGAGAAGCAAGACTGATGTTCACAAAGCCTGAAATGGGACAAATCCATAGGAAGCAACCCCCCTGGAAGCAAAGCCAATGAACTGATGCTAGTCATTGCTTGGACCATGGATCAAGCCACATTTGAAGACAGATAATTACATGAGCCAATTAATTCCTCCCTTCACTTTAATCCATTTTGATTTGATTTTTCTGTAGCAAAAAAATCTTAAATAATATAAAGGGAAACAAAATGAACAACCTTAAAATAAACTATGTTCTACAAAAGGTATAGTCTATTCATGTCTATTTAAAGGGTGATGGTCAACCTGAATGATTAAAGTGGCTGAATTCATCATTATTAAACAGCAAGCACAATCACTGAACAGGAACTCTATTTCACTAACTTTGGGACTATCTCTAACAATGTATTTAGTGGCATAGTTTGGAGTCCTGTGAATCTCAATTTATTTTGTTTTTAAGCAAATAACTCAGAATCATATATAACCGGCACCTTTAGTCATGGTTATAGTATAAGGCACCCTGCCCAATGCTGTTTGAAGAATTTGTTAGATTTTTGAGGATAGCTGCAATGCATTCTGTTATATCATTAGACCTCCCTTTTCAAAAGAAACTCTGTGAATCCTTTCATGGTAGCAGTTATATTTATTATTTGCTGGCTACATGACCCAAAACACCTATGAATGAATTTCATAAAGGTCTTAAATACATTTTATTTTATCTATCACAAAGCATTTATGTGCATTTGGAAATTAGTCACAAATAAATGCTTGCCTCACACATATATTCTCAGATCTATGAAAAACTCTGTAATACTCCCTCCTGGACTGATACTGCAGCTCAATTTCTCCCCAAGCTTTGCAATTATTACAATTACTGCATTGGTATGGTCTACAGCAGGGATTAGGGACTTTCTCTGTAAAGGCCAGATGGTAAATATTTTAGGCTTCACGAGTCATATGATCTCGGTCATAACTACTCAACTCTGTTGTTGTAGCAGAAAAGCAACCACAGAGAATAGACAAACAAATGAGCATGGCTGTGCCCATTAAAGTTTATTTGCAAAAACAAGCAGCTGGCCAGCTTTGCCTCATAAGCCGTGGTTTATCGACCCCCGCTCTAAAATAATGACATTTTAAGGTGTTGGGCAGACATCTCAAGCCCGTACAATTTTTGTTCCTTAAACTACAGGATTTTAAGTGGCCAGATCATTTGATTTTGGGGAAAAGAAACAAATACCTTGAATTATATGTAATATTTCTTCTGGTTAGCATCAACTATAATTACTTATCATTGTCAAATCAAGAAAGTATGAAAATGACAGTTTATTGAGTACCAATATGTGCCAGACCCTATGCTATTTGATTTACTTATATGGCATCCTTTAGTTCTTACTATAACCCTAGGAAATATATATGTTTATAGATACCAGAACCCAGTAGGAAAGAGAAAATTTATAGATGTGAGACAATGAATATAATAGAAAGAACATCAGTTTTGGACAGACAGAATTGATTTCAAATTTCAGCTTCATCACAGTATTCCATGTGACCTTGCACAGATTTTGTACCTTTTTTAACTTTAAATCATTTATAATTAAAAATATAAAATACATCAAAAGTATATCTTAATTATAATTGATAATATCACCTACATTTTAGAGACATTGTAAGGATTTATTGAAGTCAGCAAATAAAGTTTGTAGCATGGAAACATGGTAAGCACTCATTAAATGTGAGCCATTCCATGTTTTACACATAACGAGGAAATGACTTGCTGAAGGTCAGACTGCAGGATAAGTAGGAACTAGGATTTGCACACCAGCCTGATTGTCTTCGAAGCTTGTGAACTTTGCACTGCATGGCACTGACCTCCGACTATAAATGTGAAGTAGTGGTATTCAGCTCATGCATGGTAATTTCTCAATCTATTAAAATATGAAATTTCCAAAGCCAGTCACACCAGGTGAATCCTGTGTGTTGGGTTGACAAAAAAATTCAGGTTGTTTTTGTCTAAGTTTTTCATACAGCCTTTCAGCACTTCCAAATAGTAAACTTGGTTGACTGTGCAGTTCGTACAAATTCATAACGAACAATTCTTCTAATATCAAAAACGGATAGCAACATCGTTTTGACTCTGGATTTGGACTGATAGAAATTTTTTGGTCAGGGAGAATTGACTGACTTCCATTGTGTACTTTGATGCTTTGTTTCAGGGTCCTATTGGTACACCCATGTTTCATCACCAATGATCAGATGGCCCAAAATATCATCTTGCCTCTCCAAAAGTTCTTGGCAAACTTAGACTCTCCTTTGCTTTTGTTCATTGGTGAGCTCATTCGAGACCATTTTTGCACACACTTTCTCATGCCATGAGTTTTAGTTAAGATTTTCCTGTTTCTCTATCGATGTTTGCTTGGTCTGCTATGTTTCAAACAGTCAGCCGACAATTTTGATGCACAATTCAATGAACTTTTGCAGTGTTTTCATCAGTTCTGCTCATCCCTGGCTGCCCTGACACTTTCTCTCCACTCAGAAAAACATTTAATCCATTTGTACACTGCCGTTTTCTTCACAGCATTATCCCCATAAACTTGGACTAACATGTCCTTGCTTTCACTTCCACTCTGGACATGTTTAACAAGCAATTTAATGTTTGTTCCTTGCTCTAATTCAAGCTCTGACATTCTTGCAATGGCACACAAAAACACATGACAACAATAATGAACACCACTCAGCAAGACACCGTTACATGTTGACATAAACACGGTTGTGAGACACAGATACACCAAGGTTAGGAAACCTTACCAAGGTGTTTGTGCAGTGCTGCCAACGTAAGCGCACAGTGGCAACTTTGCAAACTTAATTGTTGGACCTCGTAGTTATACAGAATTATTATTCTTTATCTGAAATTCAAATTTAACAGGGCATTCTTTATTTTACCTGGCAAACTTAACCTAAATCAAATAAACAATGCTAAGATTTCTATCTTCTAAAAAATATTTGAAATATTAACTTAGAAATCTGGCCTAAGTGGCAAAAAGTTGAGTAACAAGAACTCAAAACCTCAGTCTTTAAAGTTGAAAACAATCAATGGCTAGAAAAGAAGTAACATGAAGCTTAAAAAGAACAGAGAAGGAAAGAAAGAAAATAAAGAAGGGAAAGGAAAGGGGAAAGGCTGAGATAAAAACCCTTGGTAGTGGTCTCCTTTATTGCATAAACTCTACAAAATAATGCTCAACTTACTTTTTTTTTCTCCTTTGCCCCATCCACCACCTTCTGTCCTGCTGCATGCTTATTTCTCCGCCACAGTTAACTTCTCTCTTCTCTGCCAGAATAACATTATATTTAAGATGTAACTTTTAAATCAAAGCCATACATGCGGATGATTTAAAACTCAAGAGAACTGAAGGGCTTATAAAGGAAAGCTCTAGTCCTTTCCCCTACCTGTTGGACCACTCTTTGAGGAACCACTTTAAAACCCGGTATCTGTTTCGACAGTAACTACCTGTCCCTGTTTGCCCAGAATTGAGGGGTTTCACAGGACTAGGGATTTTCAGTTGCTAAAACAAGGACAGTCAGGAACAAACTGGAACCATTCATTGGTCACCCTATCTTTTGCTCTACAGATATTTTCATCTCTCTAAATAATCTCTCTTATTTTTGTTTAATGTATTAATTTAGGATATTAAATGTCAAATTCCTCCTTTGAGAGGTAAATGTTCATTTTGGTTATTTTCAAAGAGTTGGTAAAACATGTTTTGTACATAGCTCAAGTTCACCAATTTGGCCTAAAAGGCTTCAGAGAGGCTTTAACGAGCAGGTGGGGTTTTTTTTTTTGTTTTGTTTTTTTGTTTTTCTAATCAGAGAAAACAAGAATCCATGTTGTGTGAGTGTTGAGGTGCCATTTTATTTTCCCACTGAAGTACTTTCCCCCACCTAGGAGTCCTTTTAAATATTCTTAACTTTAATTGCCTTTTCCCCCCACAAAGAAGTCAATTTAAATTAAGCGGAATCCATCACTGTGATAATTTTTTAATGAGTAAAGATAATGTACTGTTCAGAAATTGAAAGGAGGTGTTCCCAAGATCATTTACAGTCTTGAAAAGTCCTCCTCAGAGTCAGCTAAAATTAATGAATCTCAGAGTCACATGACCATCAATACTTTATAACTGAGGACTGAGTTCAACAAAGAAAAACAAACAAACAATATTAATAGTTACACTTTCCAATTTGAGCATTTAGCACCTTTCATCTTGAGAGCCTAACAAATTTTATAAACATTAATTAGGCCTCACATTTGATTTATTAGATTAACTCACTGATAGCCATCGAGGACTCTAAATGTACACAGTATTGTTTGGAGCTGGATTGAGAAGAGGAATAAATTAACATCTCTGGCAGACTGCCAGCCTGGGCTAGGGCCCCCAGGATTTGAGGGAGGTCAGGAGACATGTGTTCCTTAGCTTAATTTCTTGAATTAACTCTGATCTCAAAATAGAGTGACCACAGTTGCATGTTCCTTAATTTCTGTTGAACTCTTCCTCCTCCACACTTTATTTGAACTTCTATTGCTTTGTTCTATTTATACCATTGGGTGTCAAAGACAGACATGGCTCATAAAATGCATCACCTTCAGTTCAACAACAACAAAAAAGTTAGCATAAGTCCAAACACATTGTAGTGACGTTTTGGGAGTTGAGGAGGTCGTCATGATACAGATTGAAAACCTAAGATTTTATTTTACACGCTAGTCAGGTGCTTCCCCGTGTTTAAGGTAGGGGAGGGAGAAGAGAATCACTGCCTATTTGATACTATACTGTGAGCAATAAATTGTCTTACTAAATTGCTTTGTGCTCAGGAGGCAAATGGTTGCAGATTAAAAATAAGTTCTCAATGATATTAATAATTTTCAATAATAGATTGAGTTTAAAATGGATTGAGTGAAAAAGAGATTTACCTGATCCGATCTGTGAACTGAGGGGTTGATTAAGCATGAATAATACAAGGACAATAAACTAAGGGATAATTAATTGTCTTGTTTTAGCAAATTCTGAATAGAGATGGGTCAAATGTGACAAGACTGGGGAATTGAAATGACAACATCCTATAAAGTCCGGGCTTTTTGAATAGAATTGGAACTTTGGACTTTCACCTCTTCCTCCTGGATCAACAAATGCAACCCCCTCATTCAATAGATGACAGATGTGAGTTGAATAAGTTAAGAAAGCTAATTATGGCAGAGCCAGCATAAAGCCAGTGCCTCTCTCCTTCCTGACTCTTGTATCTCTGCTGTAAAACCACATGGACACTTTGATTGTTTTCTTCTAATATTGCATTGGCTGTAAACATTTTCTGGAGAGAGAAATAAGACATCAGGTTTGCTTCTCTGACAAACATGAAACAATGAATACAATTAGAGCAGCTTTCTTGGGAGGGGGACAATAGTTTTTAAAAATGGATATGCTAAACAATAGAGGAAGGCAGCCATGGATAACCCAGAAAGAGAGTGATTCCCTTTTGGGTAACTGAAGATTTACTGTGATCCATATTATTTAGCAAAAGTTCAATGTAAGATATCAATTCTCACTTATTCTGTTGTCAAAAGGGCCCTCCAAATAGTCAAATGGGAAAAAATGGGGTGGAAGGGTACTGGCAGATTGTTTAATAATAGTTAATGAATCACTAGTGTGATCTAGAAGATAGAAATAGTGAAGGTTCATAAGTACAATAATAGTATCTTTAGACCTGAAGAACCATAAATAAAAACTGTGTCTTCCCCCCACCCCTCAGCAGACAATCATCCAACTACTGATCAGATTGTAAAGGAACAGGAAGCTCACTGACAATGTGGCAGAACTTTCATCGTCGCACAAGTGGAATCATTGGAATGTTTCAGTATCGTGATCCAGTATGATCACTCACTGTATAATCGTTATTTTGGAGGCCAATTGTTATTTCATGGCAGACCTACAAATAGTTGAGGTCTGTTATTTTCCAAGTTAGACCGGGTTTTCTCTGTTGCTTTCCCATTCTCCCACACTGTCCAGGACCCATTCTCTGCCTCATAAGCCCTCCTACGGTCCTGGGAAGAAAAACCCTACAGAGTACAACGCTCTCTGAGTGTAAGGGCTCTCTTAGCTGATTCCCATCTGGGTTTGGTGGATGGGAAAGACCAAGAAGCACTTGGAGGACCAAACAAAAGAGAGGTTAGTGATTTCTTTCTTGTTCCTCCCTGGTCTACGTTTTTGGTTGTGTTTATGTCCTTTTGTGTCTATGGCTCTTGCCTCACAGCCCCTCCTCCATTAATCCCTCAACCCTGCCCCTACCTGTACGAGCAGCCTCTTCGATGAAGTTCTGGAACCATCTGAGCTAGATTCTATTTCCTGCTAGGACATTTACCCAGGTTAAAGAAACAGTCTCTGGTTCTTGAACTTCTCCTGAATTAATATGCTTTTCTGACACTCTCATTATTTTGGTTCCTTTTATCTGGACATACTGTAGTTGGTCAAGTCCTTCCTAAAGAGTTTAACACATAGCAGGCCAGAACAATCTGGATTTAATCTGTCCATCACTTTAACCCCTTGTTAACAATACCTTTTCTCTGTTAATCCATGCTGTATTTTTCCACGGTTTCTTTTGTTTGTTTGTTTGTTTGGCAGCTATATCACACTGGTCCTTCACCTCAAGCTTTTATTTAATTATATGCCTAGATTTTTTTTTTGTTTCCATATGTTTTTCTCTTATCTCAGATCTCCCTCATCTTATATATTTTACTCCTTGTCAAGAAACTGAATTATTTAAAAGAACCAGCACTGGTATTGACATGCTGGTCCCGAACAGAGATGGAGCTCAGGCACAATATTTTTAAAACACTTTTAGAAAAGAACATTTTAGATGATCTTGTCCTAGACTCTATTTTCTCTCAGAGACAGCATCATAAAACTTTCAGAAACGCTAACTTCCCTCAGCTTCCATGGCTTTATCTAACCTGGGCACAAACTGCCCGTTTCTGATTATGTTGGTTTCTGTTGACTACCTTTCCATTTCCCTCATCCTTTACTTTAAGTGTCTTGTAAGATTCTCTCTAAAGCCTTCATCACTTCTGTCTTTGCTAAACAAAAAAACACACAGCTCTTGAAGGCCTACTCTGCTAGGCATTGTGTAGTCATTTCCCAATAAATCCTCACAAAACCACTTGAAATATTTGTGTTCTCACTTGATCAGTGAGGAACATGACATTATACACTGCAGAAGCTAAGGAAAAACTCTGCCTTATAGAGATAGGTGGTCTCTTAGGACAGGTTATCCTCAGTGACCTTGAACAGCCTCCCTGCCCACATTGCTGTACAGCAAAAGGTGAGTAAAGGAAGGAAGTGTATTGTACATACAGATGGTATAGTGGCTTTTCAAGAAGACACTTCACAACCTTTAGAGTCATTACTGAACAGTATAATTATTTTATAAGTGTATTTATCAGAGTGTCTTAATGGTAAGCTCATTGGGCAGAGAGTCCATTTCTTATTTTTCATAATACATGATAATTAAATATCCTCTACCTTAAAAAATTTTTATTACCTTTACCACATTAATATTTTGTTAAAGTAAGACTATGACAGTATTATTTATATGAGTTATTATATACAGATTAATGGAAAACATTGCTTTTTAAATATATATTTAACATGTTAATTACTAAGAAAACAGAGGACCGGACGTTGAGAAACCCAAATGAATAAACACAAGTTGAGTATAAGAAATAAAAGCAAATCATTTTATGGTAAATGCATATAGTAAATCTGGAGTAATATTATTTTTCAATTGTTAATAACTGCCACCCATTGATAGGGTAGATTTTTATAATACATGATAGAAATATAATACTATATTTATATTGCTCATTAAAATTGGCAAGCAATTTAGAAAGTTCAAGATTTCTGTATTATTTGAAAAGCAAATTTAAGTGGGGAAAATAACACACATGCACAAGCATGCATACCTCCCCCTCAACACACACACACACAAAATAAAACATACTATGCCATCCCCACACTGTAATTTATCAACTGGGAAGGAAATTGGCATGTCTTTGCTTGCTGATTTATTGGTTAATTCCAACAATTCACTGTAGAAAAGGCCAACAATGAATTACAATGTGGGGAAAAAATTAAGCAGAGCATTTAGAAAGGTGTTTCGGTATACAGCCTTTAGAAACAACTTACATAGCTAATTTATAGCCAGTCTCAAAGCAATTGATGCATGGGAAATGCAGTACATAGGATAGGAAATATACTAGAAAATGTCACATGTCTCACTCCTCATGTTTAAAAGAATATGCCATGTCACAGGAAGATTAGACTTCTCCTTTATCTTCAGGCTACAATCGGATAACATTAGATCTCACCTACTATTTGCTTTAGGAATCATGTTGGAAGGACTGTAACAAATGTGAGATAGCATAGAGAAGCCAATGATGGACACTCTGCTTTGTGGTCGAGACATCCATCTTTGATCCAAAGGGGCCAGAAAGTCTCAAGAGGAAGAACAAATGCTGAGAGCTCGAATTCCTATCACTACCGTGCATTCTCTCCTCAGCCCTACCCCAAGGATCCATAGCTGACCAAAGAAAGGACCTTCCCCACTAAGAATCTCCATTTTTTAATCTCTTTAGTATATTTAATAAGTCAGTTGCTTGTCTTTGTTTTCAGAGGTTGAGTTCCTTCAAAATGACTTAAGAAGCATGTGATGGTCAAAAATTGTGTGTTAATAGAATATTAGTCAGCCATAAGAAAAGATAAAATTATTGCCATTTTCAACAACATAGATGGACTTTGAGATCATCATGCTTAGTCAAATAGCCAGACAGAAAAACAACAACAATAAACTTCACTCATATGTAGAATATAAAACTGAAAGCAACAAAGAAACAAAAATTCATGGACACAGTCAATAGTTTAGTGATTAACTGAGGGCAAGGGGGTTAAGGGGGTGGGAGGGAGGGGGACTGAAATATATGGTGATGGAAAGAGAATTGACTCTGGGTGGGGAACACATAATCCAACACATAGATGATGTATTGTAGAATTGTATACCTGGAATCTGTGTGATTTGTATTAAGCAATATCACTCCAATAAATTTAACAATAAAAAAAATTATGTGTTAACTTGGCTGGGTCACAGTGCCCAAATATTTGATCAAACATTATTCTGGATGTTTCTATGAGGATTTTCTTTCTTTCTTTTTCTTTCTTTCTTTCTTTCTTTCTTTCTTTCTTTCTTTCTTTCTTTTCTTTTCCTTTCTTTTTATTTTTTTATGAGATTTACATTTAAATCAGTGGACTTTGACTAAAGCAGATCACTCATTATAATGTGAGTGGGCCTCATTCAGTTAGTCAAAGGCCTGAATAGAACCAAAAGCCTGACCTCCACAGAGCCAGAGGAAATTCTGCAGCAGACTATCTTCTGTCTTGAACTGCAACATCAGTTCTCCCAGTTTGATGGCCCACCCTGCAGATTTCAGACTTGCCAGCCTCCATAATTGCATTAGCCAATTTCTTAAAATAATTTTCTTTTTCTCTCCCTCTCTGCATCTCATTGGTTCTGTTTTTCTGGAGAATCCTGGCTAATACAATGCACGAAGTAAATTGTAGCTTAAAACAGTAAAAAACATTGTAGATATAATTTCTATTATTAATGTTGGGAGACACAAATACTACAGTATTCATTGGCTTCTTTATTGTTATTTTGCTTCAGGTAGGAAAAATGGGAAGGAATAAATATATATCAAGCGCTTACTATGTGCCAAGAATTATGCTTATTTATTTGTTTATTTTCATAAACACCATTGAGTCTTTACACTGTTCTTATGATGAAGATATTATCTCTTTTCTATAGATGAGAAAAAGGAGCTCCAGGAAGATTACACCACTTTATAGAGGCCGCATAGCTAGTGTGGAGCCACTGTGGGGCCATTTGACTCCAGAATCCATCTATATATTTCATTGTTGTTGGTGTTATTGCTGTTGTTTATTTGAATCAATGCTTTTTCTATCTTCCATGTTGCTTTCTCAGGTAAATGTGATAAGTCCTGCTAGAAATAAGTCTGTATACTGAAGAACTCCTTTGTTAATGGAAACTATCATTGTTTGGAGTTTACTATGCACTAGGCACAGTGCTGAGGGCTTTTCCTGTATCATCTTAATCCTCATTTTAAACTTGTTCACCAAGACCTAGTGTCTCCATTGGGCACCCCGGGCAACTGAGGCCTCAAGTCAAATAACAGTCTTCAAGTTACACAGCTAAACAGGTTCATACCCAGGCTGGTTTGCCTCCCTCCAAAATCCACCCTCTTAATTCCTACACTAAGTGCCAAGCTCAATTTCTTAGGAATTTTACGTTGGCGCATTGCTACACAGAACTCTTGGTTTTCAGACAGAAGAGCTTCCATGTTGTCAGGTTTCCTTGTCACTATCTCAAGGAAATAGCAGAAGGATTGCTGCACTTACAGGATGTTATTTACTGAGTGGAAAAAAGAAAACAAAAAGGTTTTCTAAGGAGAGTATGGGATATGTTCTATGATTTCTATTGACATGTCTTTTCTGTTGACAGTAGGATCTAAGGTTGCCCTGGTCCCAACACACTGCTTTATGTTGGGTCAGCAGATTTCAAGGGCAAAGTCTTCCTGACTCCTTTCTACAAAGTGACCTATTAGCACCCACCTTCCCTCCTCCTGTCCCTTTGCCTATTTGGTCTAAAAAACAAAGAAACTGAAAGAAGCACCTTGCTGGGATTATTTTCCCACCTCCACTGTTTCCTAACCGTACCCGGACCTCGTTGTCCCTACCCATGTACATGTCTAGAAAGAAAGGAGAAACAAAGTAAAACCTCACGAAAAAGATGCGACAGTGATGGTGAGAGAAAAGGGAGCTCTCGTGGATGGGTAAAATGTGGAGATCTCTTCAGGATGTTCATAAATGTGCAGAGAAACCTGCCTCGACTCAGGAGCAAGGATGCGCTTTTTGATCTATAAGCCTCTGCAGACTTCAGGAAGGTGAGCTGTTTTTTACTGAGGGAGAGTGACAGAAATCTATCACCCTGGCTTATCATCCCACAACGACAGCAATTTATAGTGTACTTTCTGCAAGGGCACCTGCATCAGCAACCAAACGAAAGCCCTCTCCCACCTTTGTTCCCAACAGGCCTCCTCTGCCCACTGTAACTCAGGTTACTCAGGATAGTTTTCAGTTCATTTGCAACCACTTGGGCTGAGCGTCACACAAGCCTGGCTTAGAGGTGGCATTTTTCATTGGTGGGAAACTCTGTCACAACCCCCAGGTTATAAAAGAACTGCTTTTTCTTTTCCTTTCAGCTCACTTCCTTCAACTTTTTCTTTCCTCTTGAAATAAGGAACATGCAGTGAGGTGGGAGGGGGGAATTCTTTGTGATTCCTAGAAGGAGCTTCCTGTTCTGATAAGCTGCCCATATTTTTCCTATCACAGTCTGAAGTTGTCTGAAGCAATTAAAAGCATGGCTGGTTCTTCTGAGAAGATGTGACAGCCTCAGCATGCGGCCGGGGACTTCCCTGGGACAGTGTTGGATGCCAGGTTCTTCAGCACCAGAAGCTCTTTGCAATGGGAATGTGTGGAGGCAAGGATTGAAAATTCTAGGTCAAAAAGGTGCTCATGCACATTTTGAGGGTGGAGATTAGAAAGCTCGGCAGCAGGGCCTTCTTTTCTCCACCATTGTCTCTCTTCGGTGTGTCGCTTGTCCTGAAATCTGTTCTATGACCGCTCCCTGCAGTGCCCGCCCCAGCCCTTCTGGGCCGCCCACTCCAGCTGCCAGGGCTCCTGCTCCTCTCTCTAAAGCTCCATCATTTTCCATCTCGTGGTGGGATGTCAGAGGTTCTCCAATGCATCATCTGTCGCCCTTCAGATTTGAGGACAAATCTGCAGTTCAAACACCTGGCTGAGAGGCGTTTTCCATCTATTCCACCACTAGGGCCACAGGGAAGGCTTTCCTTTTTCTTTTTCTCAGTCCCTACCCACTTCCGGGTGCCAGTGTCCCCCACCCATTTTAATCTTCGCTCATGTTCTCTGTGAATTTTTCTGTCATCAGTCACATGGCCTCCGATGGCAGACTCATCTGGGTTCGAATCCTGGCGTCACGACTTAATTTTTGCTTCGATCTCGCCATTTGTAATGGGCACTATTTCATAGGATGGGTATGTTCATGAATTGCAAAGTGCTTAGTACTGGGCTTCCCCACGTATTTGTAACAAATAGAAAGGGTAAGAATTATTGTTTCTTCAGCAACTTTCCCTAAAATCTCCCCTTTCCTTTATCTGTTTTGTTTTTGTTTGTTTTTTACTTTAATTTTTGAAGCCATAGGTCGTATGCCCTGTTAAGTAAAAAGAATTACCACCAGTGAAATGGGTACTAAAACTTTGGGAGACAATGTGCTGGTACAAGGTGATCATTTTATTATACAATAGAGAAAACTGATGGCCATGGGCACAACCCAGTGTCAGAGTTAGAAGGTGTCTTCTCCTCTCTCCATGGGACACGCACTGTCTTGGATTGGGAAACCTGCCACTCATGCGAAATGTATTAATAATTGGTGCCACAGGTCAACATGCGGTGAATCAAGCCCAAGGAGCTAGGTAGGTGGGGGTGGGGAGGTGGGCAGCATCCGGAGAGTGAGTGAGCAGGACCGGAAGTAAGGATCCCAGGGAAGAAGCAGTTTGCTCGCCCCTCCATTATTTACTGTGGGTTATGGACACTCTTAGCTTCATATGTGATGATAGCAATCAAAAACTTTACAATTTCACAAGCAGGCACAGTCTGCCCTCAATGGCATCTCTCTCTTTACTTCGAACAGAACTTGTTTTCGTAGCTGCAGAAACGAGGCACTGTGAGGAAAAATGGCTTCCCCAAGTTTGCACACATCTTGGATTAGAACTGGAAGCCAGAGTCTGTGTCTCCAGACCAGGAACTCCTTCTTTTATCTGCTGTTCTCTCTCCCTCCATCTGCCTTTTGCATCACCCTGTATTGATGACCAGTGGGAGCAGTGGGGGTTCCAGCCATGGATTTGCTTCTCTTGATAATGTGGAATAAACAGCTCAGCAACAGTGGTGTGCACACTGCAAATTACAAAGGTCATTAGTCTTAGGAATTATCTTTAAATCTGCAAACTCTGCCTCCCATGAAGATGTCCTCCTTTTTCATTCCACCTCAAACTAGTCATCGAGTTTAGCAAGCAAAGATTCTCATTGTAGCATCAGGCATGTCTTTCTCTCTTACTTGATTGATTGATTAATTAGTTATGTGTACTTGGGTCCAGCAGGGAGCCCAGTGACAGCTGTGACATGAAAATTACCTGAAAGTTACAAAAATATGTAGCAATGTTGACTTCCTGAAATGTAGTACCAGGGATTGATCAGAAACAGACACACATTAACGATTACATTTCAAAATTACCTGTCAGTGCTGAGGCCTTGAGAAGAACCCTTTTGATTAGGATGAATTAATTCAGTTTCAATCTAATCATTTACAAAGCAAGTAGTGAATATTTTCTATTTTTATTTCAATTTTTTTTTGTCTAGAATCCTTGAGCTTGAGGAATACCTCCCATAGAGAGACAAAATGATCTTTGAAAACCTCAAACCCAATAAAATATTCCATGCTTAAAATCTTCTCATAGTGTCCCATTGTCTTAGGGATAAAACGAACAGCTGACCATGGCCACTGAGGCTCCACCTGTCCCGTCTTCAGCTGCCTTGCAGCCTCATCATATAACACCTTTCCTCCTCTCTCTGTGCCCCAGCCACACTGGACTTCTCTCTCCTCCGGTTCTCACTATGGCCCTCACTCACCACAGGGCTCTGGCACATGCATTTTTCTCTTTATGAAATTCTCTCCCTTATCAACTCTTTCTTGTTCTTCAGGTTACTTAGCTCATGTCACTGTCTGAGGGGTGCCTGATCTCCTGATTTAGTTAAATCCTGCTATCAGAGACTCTCCAAGTATTGTGCACCTCCCTTCACAGCACTAGTCACATGGCAGGGCTGTCCGGGAAACAATCCAGCCAGAAATGCTTCTATTTTTCATTGTACATGGCTGGACACTCTCCGGACAGCTCTCGTGCATAATGATAATGTTACATTTGTGTGTGTGTGTGTGTGTGTGTGTGTGTGTGTATGTGTGTGTGTGTGCGTGCAATTGCAGAATTAAATTTTCTTTCCCCAAATTAGAAATTAAGTTCCACGAGGACTGAGACAGCCTCTGTTTTCTGCTTAGATTTTCCTCCAGCAGAGGGTTCCTTGCCACAGAGCAGTGCCTCGATGTATATCTGGTGAATAAAGTCATGAAGATGAAGAGCTAATAGAATCAGAGATTTTAGCCTGGTATAAATTTAATAGAAATCACAACCAGGCATTTTCCTTGCATTTTTTGCACAAAGAGGATATATAAAGAGACAAGAATCTTCAAAGAATTCAAAGCTTAGTGTGATTTCCCAGCAGCAGATATGCTATTGCACAAATAAAACAGCAACTAAAAACTTCATCCTTCAGATTTCGCCTGCGTCACTCTTTTGATGGTTGGCAAGCCTGAGGCACTCCTAACTCAGAAGAAGCTGAGAGTTGTCTGGTGCCTTGCATGCTCAATAAGATCTGTGCAGTTCACAGTCTCTTCTGACTGCACTACTACTAGGAGCAGAAGCACATGTACATTAATAGTGGTCAGTAGGGTCAGTCAGGGTCCCCATAGGAAGCACTTTGCTCGTTCAAAAGAAATTAGCTAAAAAATATTTATGGAAGAGACTACTGACAGAGATGTGGGCAGGCTTAAGAGACCCACAAAGCCTGGTGAAGCACCCAGGAATTGGCAACGTGGGAGATGTACCACTCCCAGGCTTGAGGAGGCAAGGGCGTTAGAGAGATCGAATAAAATGGGGGCCCTGTAGGAGGGGCTGCGGCCAGGAGCTGCAGCCATTCAGACTGTAGCCATAGAGGAATGCAGACACTGCCAGAACCTTCAAGGGAGGGGAGGAATGAGGAAGGAATCAATCCTTGAATCTCTGCCTCCTGCTGTAGTCTCCTGGCAAACCCAACTGGAAGCCGGAAGTGAGAGAGTTTGGGGACTGCAGACTACAGAGGGCAGGTCCTCGGGGCCCACGGCGAGGAGAAGTGTGAGAATGGACAGGTGAAGGGGAGGGAGGACAGACAGAGAATGGCCAGCATGCCTCTGGTTTTATAAGGCACTTACTGTTTTAAGCTCTCCATGCATTAATTTAGTCTTCCCGAGGATGCCATGGGGAGAGCACCAGTGTCCCCCTCTTACAGATGAGGAAACTGAAACAGAAAGAGGTTAAATAACTTGCCCAAAGCCACCCAGCTCCAATGGGTAGGGAAACTCTAACATTCAAACCCAGGCATTCTGACTCCACAATCCATTCACCTCACCAGATGTTGGACTTCTAAAGAACAGTCTCAATTCAGGGGTGAAGATTAAAGACACTTGTGCTGTTGCCAGGAACATATCACCACTGCAGGAACTACAAAAGAAACAGACTAAACTTTTTCTCAGAACTGGAATAAATACTGACTAGTCCTTTGGAGACCGGGACAATTTAATTTATTTTACACACACACACACACACACACACACACACACACACACTGGGAATATATTAGGAATATCTTCATTTCCCAGCAAACTGCTGTTTTGGGTTACTGACTGCTAACTGCAGTGGTGACACTCAGAAACTCAGATATTTGGTCATTAATTGGGCACCTTGAGTAGGATATACTTGAAGCTTAACTCAGAAAATATCTGTAAGTGTGTCAGCACCATCTGGCTAAATAGGAATATTAGAGATGGAGTTAAAAAATTTGAAGTAGAGGAAGAGAATACATGTAAGATTTGCAAGTTTCCCTATATGCTCCATGATTTGCTTTTGTGTCTAGCAGTGAGTAACACGGCTAATATCTGATATGTTTGAGAGTCGAAATGAAAACAAAGTACTATCAATCATATCTTATATTAAACTGTTTTTAAATTTTCTTTGCTATCAATTTAAACAATGCAAACAAAAGAAAATAAAAACCAATATAATCATCTAGAAAAAAAACAACATGCCCTTGGAATGCCGCTGCCCTTCTTTCTGTTTGTATCTGTGTGTACTTACAGAATGCATTCAGACTGTATATACAGGGTCTGGCACCAATAACCTCTTTCTTCTATGAGCTGGTAATCTATACCAAATCTTTTATTACAAAATCATAAGCACGTAACTCTGGAACATAACACTATCACACACAAGCACACTTTAGGTGACATTTTTGGTGAGATGTTCAAACTGCTGTCCATCTCACGTGAGACATTCCCGTACAGGGTCAGGCGTACTTTTTCCGGACACTATGTTGTTTCACGCTTTATGTCCCCTACAGTGTACGACAAGCGTCTATCCACATCATTAAAAATTCTATCCACATCATTAAAATTATTTTTCTCATTTCTTATCTATGTGAAGGTTTTCTTTTATAAGGATAGACCACATTTTACCTGCTCAATCACCTAGAGCTGGACATTAAGTTGTCTTAAATTTTTCTCTAATATAAACAACATACTGACAACCAAACTGTGATTTTTTTTTCCTATTTGAACCTTCTTGGTACCACTTGCCTAAAGTTCGGGATTTTCTGTTAGCATTTGGATGTTTTTACACGGTTAGGATTGGAAGATGACAGGTCTTTGAAAATTTGATGAAATGGACCCAGCTCACCAGTATACATCAGAAGCTTAAACATGTATCCTAATATATCCAGTTTGAAAAATGTCCATTTCATTCCTTCTCAACTGAAGTTAATACTAGATAATTTATAAAAGACCCTATAATAAAATTTAAAAAATACATGTCGGTCAAAAGCATCTTTCTACCAGTAAAAAAAAAAAAAAAAACACAAAACTGTTGCGTGTTGGGCTGAACACTTTTATTTATGGGTGTGGCTCACGGAAACAAACACCTTTGCTTTCATTTGCCACACTACTCCATGCAGTAACTGGCTGTATCAGGTTGCAAGAAAAACAAAAAACAAAAGCCTCACAGACCTGCACGTCTACACAAAGAATGTTAGTGCCCTGCACGGTGGAGACTTCCCTCCGAAGACCTTGAAGCCATTCTTAGATACTTGTGCAGTTCAGTCGTTAAGACGAAAGGACTTTGATCTTTCCTGCTAATTTAGCATGAAAAGAGATTAAGACCCTTGGTCCTTTATGATGATAGTATTAATTCTAAGCAAATGTACTGGCAAAATTCTGAGCTACTTCAACAGCCTAAATAGGAAAGTCAAGTGGCGGGGCGGGGGAAAGAGTCCTAGATTCTCAGCCTAAGTGAGAGGCAGCCCATTTCGGAGGCAGACGGTGCTTTCTGATTTATGCAGCCGCCGAGAAGCCGTGTCCTTCTGCCCCGATCCTGCTATGGGCTTCCTGTTGGCAGAACAGCTCAGGCTGCAGGCTGCTAACTGCTACGTTTTCTGCAGTTTTCTCATGTCGGCGACTCTTTGTCAGGGGCTTTTAGAAAAGTCTTGCTAAGGTATAAGCCATTCAAGATGCAAAATGATGAACATATCCTCCTGTGCACCACTGTTTGCATGGATTAGGTCCCTAATCCCACGACAACAATAAAAAGGAGAATCCTCTGATAATCCTAGAGTTAAAAAAGTGTCTTCCAGTTCGCAGAGTTAGATAATGGCAGGACCAGGAATTCAAATTCCTCCAATTCAAATCTGTCTGACCCTAACACTCACACTATTTTGAATACACTATGTATACCACAGAGTGACATACGTAGGGCGTACAACCTATGATAATCTACTGTTGTAGTAGGTATTGGTTGGTTGGTTTCTTGGCTGGCTGGCGTTCAGTCATACTCCTCCTCAGTTTGCCTTTGCCTTCTTGAACATTAGTTGAATGAGAGGGCAGGTCTCACCTACCTCCCACTTTAGAAGCTTGGTGATCTTACAATTTCCTTTCAGGACCCCTGGTACAGCAAGGAGAGAGTTGTGTGACCAAGGTTGCCTGTTCTTAGAGGTTGGGTTCATCACCCAGAAGCTGTGACTTGGAGGACAAGACGTTGCCTACAATAAAGTGTGGTGTTTCCTTTCTAGTTCTTGAAGTCCTTTCCTTCTGTCCCATTTCCATAACCTTGGTCCTCCAGCCTCCCATGAATGGTGTGAACTAGCCCCTTTCCAATAAATTCTTTTGCTAAGCAGCCAGCATTAGTTTCTCAGGTTTGCAACCAAGAGTCTCAACTGGTATTAGTTCTCACTTTTATGGATAACCGGCCAGAAAAATACCAAAAAACCCATAGTCTTTACATGGTACTAAAATCTATAATGGAGTTTCAAGGGATCCTCTGAAAATTATTTCTGGGATATTAACAGCAATATATTCATTTAGACCAATGTGAGGTAGATAAATTATTAGGGTCAAGTACGGTGCTTAATGATTGCCTTCACTCCGCGACCTGTCATACTTGGCCTGTCCCCACTGACCACTTAAGAGTTTTACAACTGCGAGGGACCCTGGTGATCATCTAGGCTAACACCCTCATTTCCCTTTTATGAGGATGCTCCCTCATCAGCCAAGAGAAGGAAATCACATTCTCTTTACCCTTGAACTTCAATATTCATGGTGTCACTTCCAAGGCTCCCATCATCCCTTTTGAACATTAGTCCAAAGTTATTACGCTTAATGCATAGTGGCTTAATGCACAGGGAATCACTAAAGGGTCACTAAGGGGAAACATATGCTTCTCATTTACTCTGTTTTGTGGGGTTTTAATTTCAAGTGGCTTTTCCTGCTAAGTTGAAGGAGTTTTATTTTAAAATAATAATAATAATAATAATAATAATAATAATAATAATATATAAAAGGAGGGGAGAAATATATCATCAAGAAAAATGTAAAATCTGCAAATCATTGAAGTAATTTAGAATGGCAAAGGGTAACTAACAGAAAATAGTAACAGTTCATAATTCTATCGGAAGAACAGGGTAGCCTAAAATATGGGTCGGACAGGCTGATCCTCTTGGGAAGAACTTATTAGCAGTTTACTATGAAATAATCATATGGTTGAGTTAAACAGTTCCTACGCGTTCACATAATGTGGTGGTGGGTGCATATGCAGGAGCAAGGAGGCATGCTGGGACTAGAGGAACCAAAGTTTCTGTTGAGGTTTGCAAAGTACCAGGATCTGACAGACTGCAGAGGCTGACCAAGAGCAATAGCTAATTTTATGTGTCAGCTTGTCTGGGTCAGGTGATGCCTATATATCTGTATGGTTAAACATGATTTCTGGACATGTCTGTGAGAGCACTTACAGGAAAAAGTTAGCATTCAAATTGGTAGAGTGAGTAAAGCAGATAGCTCTCCCCAGTGTGAATGGGCACCATCCAACCCACTGAGGGCCTGAGTAGAACAGAGAGCAAAGGAAGGTTTCATTTCTTTCTGCCTGTTGGAGTTGAGACATCAGTCTTCTCGTCTTTGCACTGGGACTTATACCATCAGCACTCCTGGTTCTTAAGCTTTCAGACTTGGACTGGAGTTTACAATACCACCTTTTCTGGGTCCCCGGCTTGGACACAGCAGATCATGGGATTTCTCAGCCTCTCTAATGACATAAGCCAATTCCTCACAATAAATCTCATTACAGAGAGAGAAGACAGATAAGACAGATAAAGGATAGATAGATAGATAGATAGATAGATAGATAGATAGATAATCTCCTCTGGGTTCTGCTTCTCCAGAGAACCCTGACTAATACACCAATCTTTGGCAGCTGGTACTAAGCCGTTGAAGAGTCTGGAACACTGTGTCAAAGGATGGTGTAAGCTTAAAAGCAGTTATGGAACAGTTTGAGGAAGGGCAGAGTTGAACATTTCAGCAAGAAATTGTAACTTCCAGTGAAGGCAGAATACTTTCCTGATTCTAGAGATTGTAGTAAAGATAGAAAAACTCTTATCTGAGGTTAGTCTTCTAATAAGGAAGAGCTCAACCTTATATGATTATCAGGGATACAGGCAATCCTATAAGGTACAAGCAAGAGTTCTGGTCCCAGAGGAAGTAGGGGATGCTAAGAGTATAGCCAGCTGCTTAATCAGGTGAGTGCTGGAGCCAGACTGTCTGTGTTCAAACTCCATCTCTGCTACTTATTAGATGATGAGCTTTTTTGTACTATATAAGCCCTTTAAAAATTAGTGTTCTCATGTGTAAATTGGTAATAACAATAGCAATACTTACCTCATATGATTGTTATCAGGATTAAATGAAACAATGCACACTTAGTTGTCGTGTCCAGCATGACACGAGTGGTGGGAAACCAAGAAGGGTGACGCAAAGTTAAGAAACACAGTCGCCAAGAATATATTACAAGTGGGACCAAGGGACTCCAGCCTCATGGACTGGGCGTGCCAAATTGGGCTAATGCATAGCTCTTATTACTGGGCAAACAAGGAAGTGAAACTGATTTTTTCCAGGGTCTGTAAGTTATGTGCCTCAAAACTGCTTTTCCTAAAAGTCCCCTTTGAGCTCCAGCACTTAAGTGCCTTCACACACCAGCATTTAACTCCAGGGGATGGAGTCATTGTTATACAAAAACATCCATTAAGCAAGAATGGCCAATATTGTTCCATGGATCTCCGTCTGAGCTGTACGTGGGAAGAAAGGCAGCCAGAGGGCAAGAGATTAACCTCAGAAGGGGTGAGGGTCTATGCCTCACCTTTGTTGAGCCCAGGCTCTCCCCTGATGGCCCTTACATGACTGTGCCTATCTTAGGTTCCTCCCTCGAGGAATCTTACCCATCATTGACTAACCAGCCATCCTCCAGGGCCATACAAGGTGATGTAAGGTATGTGAGTGAGGGAGGAACAGAACCCCCGAGAGAGGGTCAGTTCTGTCTCCTAGATATTCTATGCCCCCGTGTCCTTCACACCCAGCTCCTGCCTTAGGATGTCATGGGGAATGCGTGGCAAGGGACAGACAGTTCGGCAGCTGTAAGGCAACATTTAGTGAGTCTTTAATAAATGCTACCTATAAATTAGTGGGAAAGAGAATGGAAAGGGATATAATTGTAGACACATGTGATAGACTGAATGCTTATACAAATTTATATGCTGAATCCTAAAGCTCAGTGTATTTAGAGGTGGAGCTTTTAGAAGATGATTAGGTCATACAGGCAGAACCCTCATGAATGGGATTAGTTTTCTTAGGAAGGAGACTCCAGAGCAACCTGGCTCCTTCTGCCATGTAAGGGCATAGTGAAAAGATGGCCACCTGTGAACCAGGAAGCAGGTTCTCACCAACACTGAATCAGCTCATGCCTTGATCTTAGACTTCCCAGCCCCCGGAACTGTGATAAATAAATTTCCATTGTTTATAAGCTACTCCATCTGTGATTTTTGTCATAGCAGCCCACACAGTCTAAAACAGTGCCTAAATCTATAGTTTTTGATGAGGAGGGGATGCTGTAACTCAGAGATTTCAGAGACAACTTGGGCTATCTCTGCCATAACAGCTTGTGAGCCTGGCTGCCCATATAACCTCAAACTAAAGCCTCAGACTCTATATATTTCCTGCCCTACTTCTGATGAATCCAGAAACTGGGGCAAATGGTGAGATGTGAAAAGTGGAGACACTGAGTCAGAGGCGTATGTTGTACCATCATCTTTTTGGCTTTAGTGATAAGGTAACTTTGCTGTGATTGTTTAAATTGGATAACCACACTAAAGGCCTCACCTGCTACAATTAGTTTGAATGTTTTCATTTTTGTACAATCAATCATAGCTAATTTAACTACATGATAATGTTAGACAAATATCATCTATCCCCAATGTGATACTGGTGGGCAAGGGGTTAAAATTTCCTATCTGATTTGTTAACTGGGCCAGGTGAACTTGATCAGGCAATTTGTTAGGAGAGCTGAAATATAGTCAGGAAGACTCTCTTGGCTTAGAGTTTGCATTTGTTTTTCTTTTATCTCTTCTCCTGTCATAAATCTTTGTTGGGGAAGAGAATAAAAAGGGAATGAGGAGGGAAAAAAAGCAAAGCATGCAAAGCGATCTCTGATGACTCCTGCATCCATCCTCCGAGCTGGGCAGCAGAGATTACATATCCATCTACACAAATCAGAAGCTTCTCCCAGCTTCCACAGAGGCAACTGTTTGCACAGTTTATTCTTAGGGCTCTGTTCTCCCAAAACGCAGCTCATCACAAGTGGGCTGTTCTCAAATCACATGACATTATGACTTGGAAATCAACGAGAAATGATGGAAAGTACAACAATTTTCATTTGGTGGTGGTGTACGAAAATGGCAGAACTGGGAATAGACTTGTGTAGCATCCTTATTCTAGATGACTGGCTGCCACTCTCGGCTTCAGCATCAACATTTCTAAAGTGCAAGAATGACTCATCCTGGACAGCAAATGGGCCCTGAATCTTGTCAGGCTATTATTTTACCAAGTTTACATGCATAGCTTCTTCCATCATTCCCAATTACATAATCTGTGTCCTTGTATTTTAGGTCTAAGTAGTATTATATGTAGTTGAGTTTTATCAAGTCTAACAATTTTGGGTTCTAAATTCAAGTGTTTAAAGAATTTGGGTTTATATCTATTTATTCTTGAGTTTATATCTACTAATTTTTTGTTTGTTTGTATCACTTGCTTTGTTTTCTTTTCCCTTTCCTGCCTTGACTTATTCTGAATAAAGCTAATATTTGTATTCTATGTCTTACTCCCATAAGCTAGTGGTGATACATTCTTTAAGAAACATACAGCCTTGATTTCTTACAACTTGATATACTTTGATCACTCCATAAATAACACAGGGACTTTAAAATACTTTAATTCCATTTACTCACTTACGATTTTTCTGTTACTGTTATTATACATCTTAATTCTGTGTAGTTTGTATCCTCCAAAGACACAATTACTGTTTTATGTGTTGAATATTTATTTATATTTATATCCACTTATTTATTTATTTGTATTCAGATCCACCTATTTAATCCTTACTTTGTTTTTAATTTTTTCCAGTATTTTCATGTCTCCTTCTGGAATCATTTCCTGTCTGTCCTTTGGTATTTCTTTTAGTTTAAGCTAGGTCTCCTAGTAATGAAGATTTTTTTTTTTTTTGTCCAGAAACATTTTCACTTGACCTTCAGTTTTGAAGAATATTTTTACTGAATATAAGATTATGGGCTGGTATTTTTCTTTCAATACTTTAAAGATGTTTTCCCACTGACTTCTGATTTCCATCATTTCTGTTGAGCAGTACACTGTCAATTTTAACATTGCTATTTAACAATATATCTTTTTGATAATTTTTTGCTGATTTTTAGATTTCCTTTTTTTGTTTTGTTTTGTTTTTTTAAAAATTTGTTATTCTGAGCTTAGGCATGAAGTGTTTGTTTGTTTTCTCTTTGTCTATATGTGTACTCCTTGGCGTTCTTAGGGATTCTTGTATCCCATATCCTTTGTTTGTCTTGGAAACTGTTTACTATTTATCCTTCAAATATTTTGTTCTTCCATTTTTCTTTCTCTCTTTTCATCTTTACTACCTTTACATCTTTAGGCTCTTTCCTCTTTACTACCTTTAGCTCTCTGTGCTTCACCCTGAATATTTTCTAGCAACTGGTCTTCCAATTTAATAATCAACCTTTTTTCTATGTGTGATCTGATAGTAAACTGATCTATTGAGGTCTTAATTTCAGCTATTACAGTTTAATTATATAATTTCTATTTCATTTAAAAAATAAATACAAGGTATCTAATGCAATTCTCCATCTTGACATTTATATTCTTGAACATAATAATTATAGCTATGTTAAAGTGCATTTCTGATTCTAGTAAAAAAAATATAAAAGGATCATCTCCAGGTCTGTTTCTATTGTTAGTTTTTCTCTTGGTTCTGTTAACTTGTCATATCTGGTAATATGTTAACTGATGGGCAACCATTGTTTATGAGTATTAGAGGCCCTTGATGCTGTATCTTTCCACAGAGCATTTATCTTATCCTCTGGTAACAATACTTCAGTCCAAACAGTCACTGAACTGACTCAAGGTTGGATTGTAATTTTCCAAACTTCTATTCCAACTAATATTCTGGTGTGCTTAATAGACCCCTTCCCAACTGATGGGTCCTAAGAATCTTTGTGTTTTGTATTTTTTTGTTTCGATTTTTGTTTGTTTTCTGTCTTCTCAGCATTGAGAGACTAGAAAACTCTGCTTTATTACATGGATCTTATCCTTTTCTCTGTAAAATTAGCAAATTTCTCTAGGGAAAATAGGCAGAGAGTTAGACTTACTTCCCTAGGTCTCTCCTTTCTTAGCCCCAACCAAACTCTTACTATTATGGCAGCTTCAGATTCTGTTTCTTAATTCTGTTGTCCTGTGAGATTGCCAAGTTTTCCACTGGATTCTCTGGCTCTTAACAGAAGCTGTATGCCCTGGCCCTCTGAGTAGATTCTTGGCTTACTGTCCTAAGAATCAACAAATGCCCCAAGGGAAGAAAGTGGCCATAAGATGTCAGTTCATCATGTCTTTTCCATGACATCTTAGCCTTTTAATATTAATTATATCAGCAGTTCTTTGAGGGCTGTTGTTTCATACACACACACACACACACACACACACACACACACACACACACATATATATATATATATATATATATATATATATATATAATTTAATCTTTTTTTTTTTTGTCTCTAGTCATTCTCAGGGGACTATTAGTCTGTTGCCATGATGGTTTTTAAAATATGGCTGCAAATCTTTTGACCACATTCCTATTCAGAGGTGAGGTCTATGACCCCTCCCCTTAAATTTGGGCAGATTTATAATTATTTCAATCAACAGATTATAGAAAAAAATCATAAATAGCCATTTAACTTTTATCTTGTGCCCCAGAACTCTGCCTTAAAGCCCTGAAATACCATCTAAAATATCTAACTCTGTGTGACTGCCATGCTGACTAGGCCACATGTAGGTGCTCTGATGGACAGCCCCATATGATCTTGTCCTTTAGAGGTCCCTTCCTAAGTTCCATCTATGTGAGTGAAGAAGCCTTCTTGGAAGCTGACATCTCAACCTTGCCTCTTATTGCTCTCCAACTGTTTGACTCCAACCGAGACCTTAGGTGTCAAAGAGCAAAGTCATTCCCACTGTGTCTTTTCTGAACTCTTGATCCACAGACTCTATCAGCATTATAAAATGGTTGCTAAACATCTACTTTGTCCAGTAAAAATATACTACCTTTAGTCCCATTGCTTCAAGATTGTACTCTTTGCTTATCAGCTGTTAAATCAATCATAAATTTTAAGAATCTATGGATCATGGAATCTTCAGTTGAAATCAGATGGTCTAGTCTAACCCACCCCACAGACTCTATTCTCATCCCCAAGAAGTTGTTATCCAGCTTCTTCCAAGAAATTTATTTATCTTGGAAAGTTTGAATTACAAACTTTTAAGAAAATGCAGCCAATTCACAAAGGATGTACCACAGTGATTTAATAATATCCACAATGAGAGAAGTGCTAGGAAATGAAGAAGAATCAGACTCAGTCACTAGCCTCAAGGGCATCACAGTCTATCATGGGAAAAAGACACCCACAACTAACTATCCTACAATGCTATAAAAGATAAAGATGTGTGAACAAAGAACGATGCATCTATAAGAAGGAATAATTTTAGTTAGGTATATGGGGGCTATTCTGGGAAAGTCTCACAGAGAAGGTAACATCTAAGTTGCACTTTCTCCATCACTGACATGTTGACTTGGTTTCCATATTCTTCCACATTCTACTTGCCACCCCTTATCCAGAATGCAGTTTTCCAGTTTTCTGGGAAACATGATTCTCCTAATACTAGTAAATGGTCTGAATGTGATACCTCTATGTATGAAACCTAATATTTTATCATCATTTTTATCATCCAGGTTCGTATACATCTTAAAGTATATTAAAAATATTTTCAACATGGGTCATTTTCAAATCAGGTTTCAGTACTACATATATTTTGAAACTGCATTTAAGACTTTACATTAATTCTCCATCTGAGTCCAGTGTTTTACCTCTGGAGACTTTTCCTGGGGGCCAGGGGACAGAGTAGAAAGGTCTAATTTCAGATTCTAACAAATGAGCTCTTCCACGCCTGTGTCTGCTGCAAATTTAATGAGCAAGCCTCGTGTGCTTTCTTCCAAGACGGTGATTAAAAATGTTGACCAAGACAGAATCATGTAATCTAGGCTTGGACAATAACATATTAATGCATTTCTCCTATTAGGTGACTTATTTGCATTTTAACAGTGGCCTTCTGGAGAATAGCTCCATTTACCCATAGAAGTGATGCAGATGATAGGCATATTAGGCATGATAGATGGCCACTTTGGGAGATATTATTAAGCAGGAGGTCCTTTGATGCTTCTTAAATCAGACTATCTAGGCAGCCTTTCATTCAGTTTGTTCTGAGGACTCTCCTTCAATTTCAAACTTTCCTGCACATTGGAATCCCCTGGAGAGCGAAAAAAAAAAAAAACAACTGAGGGGTTCCACCAGGGGTACCACTCCTGTTGGTACAACCTGGGCTTTCATAGTTTGGAAAACTAACTTGGTGATTCTAATGTACAGTCAAAGTAGAAAACCACTGCTTTTGTAGAAAGTCATCAACTTTAAAAGAAAGAGTATTGGGTCAAAGGTCAAACCAGGATGGCCTGCAGCTCGCCACTTAATAGTTTTGTGACATGGACACAATGCTTCATCTCTGAGCTTCAGCTCCTTTCCCTCCCTATAAACTCAGGGCTAATAAGACCTATAATACAAGGTTATGGGGAGGGTTCAAAGAGAAATGGGTTTAAAGTAACTAGTGTATAGTAGGCCAATAGTGGATGTCATCCCTCTCCCCTTTCTTTCAAGATTCCCCTAAGCTGATCTATAGAACAAGTTCAGCATGGCTGGAACACAGATTTGACACTTGAACTCTTACTCCTGGCACTCCTCTGAGGATCAGGTAACCTCACCTTTGGTGACCTGTGTCTGCATTCTTCTGCCTCATAAAATGACATATGCTTCATTTAAAATTCACAAATGGAGCTTAGCTGGGAAATAAAACATATAATTGACTTTAAATTGCCAAATGGAATAGAAATGTTTCATTTTCCAACTGTGGCATAGAAGACCATGCTCTGCCCTTGTCATCAATAGGCCTTATTCTCAGTTTCTCACGTAAGATAACTTTTTAAAAATGCAGGGTGTGTGTGTGTGTGTGTGTGTGTGTGTCTGTAAAGTCCAGAAAGAAAAATAAGAGAGGTGTCCAAAAAAAATCCAGCCATAAATGCCTCTACTTTTCATATTACTTGTCTAGATATTTTCCAGACAGCCCTTGTATATACTAGACAAAACTTTCATTTATTCATTTTAGCTATTTCTATTGGAAAATCCTAACCACAATACTAACTAGAATAAAAGTTCTCAACATCTGAACTGTTAAATGGTTGTTTAAAAGTCATTTTGCAGCACATGTAATGAAAATTAATGTGTTCTTAAATTTTTCAAATGTCAATATATATAGCAAGAAGTCAGAGTACAGAATTTAAATTTTACTAAAATTATTATGTCATTAAAACCTATTGTTCCATTTACCTTCAGCCTTCAAACTGTAATTGCAAATTATATCAGCAAACAAGCCCAAATGTATTTAATCTTATCTCCTTTTCTGTCTTCTCTCCTTTCTTCTCATCTCATTCATTCCAAAAACATGTATTGAGCCTTAGTATTCCATAGGCATTACAAATATAAAGATGAATAACATACAGGGTGTCTGACTTTGAAGAGCTCAGTATAGCATACAAAATAATTAAAACCCAACGTAGTTGGTGAAAACAATAAGACGTGCTGTCTTGTTAACAGTGTTGTACCAATGTTAGGCTCCTGGTTTTGATGTTATACTAAAGTCATCTAAGGTGTCAGTGTTGGAAAAGCCAAGAGAATGGTACATGATACTATTTTTGCAACTTCCTATGAGGTTATGATTGTTAGAAAATAAAACATTTTTAAAAATCCAACATGGTAAGTACTAGAATAATACAGATTTTTTTTTTCAGGGTAACTGAACGTGGAGACATGACCCTGCATAGGGAATGATGAAAATCTTCAAAGGAGATGGCATGGAATCTGGCTCCTGAGAAATGACTAGAAATTTCCCTGGTGTAGTAGTCTCCTGTCACTGCTGTAATGAATTATCATAATGTTAGTGGTTTAGAACAACAAAAACGTATTCTCTTACAGTTCTGGAGGCCAGAATTTCTAAATCAGCCTGCTGGGCTAAAGTCAAGGTGTGAGTAGGGCTGGATTCTTCTGCAAGTTCTAGGGGAGAAATAATTTCCTTGCCTTTTCTAGCTCGTAGGGCTTTCCGCATTCCTTGGCTTGTGTGTGACTGCTTCCTCAAATCCCTCCGCCCTTTTGCTTCCATCTTCGCATCTCATAACTTACTTTTTTCTCAGCCTCTTTCCTATAAAGGCATTTGTGATTACATTTAGGGTCACCTGGATCATTCTCGATTTCTCCAACTCAAGATCCTTAATGATATCTCCAAGTCCCTTTTGCCAGGCTCCCGCGACCAGGACATGGATATCCTTGTAAACCTTTATTCCACCTCCCACGGTTGGTAAGGACAGTATTCCTGGGGGTTTACAGTTGTGAAAGACCATTTGCCCAGTTGAGGAATTTGATTAACAGTTGGCCACCTCTGTAATACAAGAAAGAAAAGTGTGGGACATAAGACAAGCAAGATGCATTGGTGTCTTGGTCAGTTCAAACTGCACCAACAAAATACCACAGAAGTCCAAGGTCACAGCTCAGGCAGTGTTCTCTTTCTCGGCTTGCGATGGCTGCTTTTTTCTCATGGCCGTTCCTTGGTGAATGTGAGTGAAGAATGAGCTCTCTTTCTTCTTCTTTTTCTTATAAGGCCACCGATCTTACAGGGTTAGGACTCCATTCTTATGTCCTCATGAACCTTAATTACATCCTAAAAGCTGTATTTCCAAATGCAGTCACTTTGGGGATTAGGGCTGCAACATACGAATTTGGGGGTGACACACTCAGTCCACAGAACTTAGGTTCTAGGACACCATATATGAAAGCTGTTCAGAAAGTCTCCTGCCATGTAATATGAAAAATAGAGGCATTAACCATTCTCGTTATATTGACAAAGGCTGGATTTTTTTTCTGGACAGCTCTCGTATTCCTCCTCTGTTCTCAGTATTCAAATTTCTGCTCAAATATCACCACCTCAAAGAGGGCTCCTCTGACCATCCCACTCACTCTGTTTTCTATTCTTCAGTAGAGCCTTGGATTTAAGATCCTGGAATCTGGACCAGAACGCTTCAGTTGAAATCCTGGATCCATTACTTAAACAAACTTTGAGACCTTGGCCAAGATACTTAACTGCCCTGTGCCTTGGTGTACTCCTCTGTAAAAATGAGGGTAGCGATAATACCCATCTCCTGTGAATTAAATGAGCTAAATGAGTTAAAATATACAAAATGCTGAGAATGTTGCCGGCACAGTTTCAGGGCTCAATAAATGTTAGCTATTATATTTTTATTTCTATTTGCCTATTTTTCTCTGTTGAGAAAAATAAAAACTTCAAGAGGACAAGGACTTCCCACACTGCTCCCCACGTATGTATCCTTGGTGCCTAGAACACTGCCTGATGAATAGCATATGTTCCTTCTACAAGTATATTGGCTGAAAGAACAAACATAAGAACAAAGGGTTTCTTGGAAGAGTTTCAGGAAGTGTGGTTGACAGTGTCAAATGCTTCAGACAGCTTGACAGATGAGACAGATGAAGACTGAAGCTATTCGTCAATCAGAAGGTCATTGGTGACCTGAGCAGTAATAATAGCCATAATTTATTGAGGCACCTTGTTAAATGTGCTAATCTACACACTGACCCTACAAGGAAACCACTATTAGCACCATTTCATAGATGACAGAGCGTTTCAGCAGCTCTGTGGGACAGAAGCAAGACTGAAAAGGACTGAGAAATAAGCAGGAATTAAAGGTGTGGAGACAACTCTATCGTGACTGGCAGCTTGTTTAACTATATTAGCCTATATGAGGGAAATAAAGTCAACTGGTCAGAGATATAATCTACCAGCCAGTGTTATCAAAGAAACCAGGTACCATCGACACAAAGGGAGTAAGAAAACTATAAAACAAATCAAATTTCTCATCTTTATAAATCTCTTCTTCTCTTGAGACGTCTTCAATACTACGTCAGTGACAACCTCAGCTTAATTTTTTCTGTTGATTTCTATGCTTGAAAATACAGAGACAATATATAAAAACCACCACCTCGGTAAGAACCTTACCAGATGAGAAAGATCTTTTTACAAATGAGACTACTAAAGAGATTCCAGCTGGACTTGAAGACCAAATCCACTCAACCTGTGGCAGAATGACGTCAGAAGCACGTCCTGGAACATTTGGGAATTACAGGTCTGCACCTCGGCAAAGATTGCTACGTCTTTCGAATTGCTACCCTACGGGGGTAGGTGGAAATTTTGCGGGTAGGCCTACAGTAACAGGTTTCATAACAGTTCCCAATGAGTAGGAGTTACATTTCTGGAAGCTGGGATTAGGGTTTGAGCGTTCACACTGATCTTTCTAGGATAATTAAAGACATAGGTGCCTGTGTCGAAGAATTGGACTTCTTCTAGCTTGCTGACTTTGGGTGGTAATATCTAGACTCCCATGCATGTCCACCGTGCCTGCAACTTTTCAGACGTGACTCAGAGGCAACAGCAATGAAGAGGTCTAATAGTCACCCAAAATACGGAATATTAAACAGTTTTGCCTTTTGTTTTAAATGGGAGACTGAAATGCCATTGTTGTTTTGTTTTGTTTTGTTTTGTTTTGTTTTGTTTTGTTTTCAGGGCAATCGCAGACCGTGAGCGATCTCCCACGGCCCCAGTGGAGGCTCGGTACCCATACCTCACTGGGTTCATTTCTTTATCTGTGTTTTCCTGAGCAACGTCTCCCCTCAGCCCAGCCTCCCCATTTCTGTTCTTCATCAGCTCTTGATAATTCTTTATTATCTTACTCCATAGTCCTAGCTATTTGGCTATCGATAAAGCTGCCTGCTAGGGATTGGCAAGGGCCAATGGGTGGTTAGAAAATCTGAATTGCCGAAACAAGCAAGATAATGTGTTTCTTGCTTCAAGTATTGAAAATTAAAGCTGAAAGCGTGTAGCTAATCACGAGTCTTTCCCCCCCTTTAATTTAAAGCTTTCATATTGCTGGGGTGACCTTTCCTATTCTGTGCTAACATCACCATATGAATTTTAAGTCCCCCACTGCCCCTGTAGCTATGTCAGGCTGGCAGTTAAGACCCAGACTCCTGCTCTGAAATGCTGTACTTCTCACCACAGCTCTGGGAGGCAAGGGGTTAACCGTCTCCAGTGCCTACCGAGTTGTAAAAGGAACTGCTGAAGCTGATCAATGACCACTGTTAAGACCTGGAAACCAATTATAAACCTGAAATTTGTGATGAACAAAGCCCTGAAACACTGGGATGAAAACTACTGAATTAGTCCAGTTCATTAAAATCATTAATAGTCATGAAATGAAAACCACCGGAGTCCAAAAAGGCTTAATGCTCTATCCATATTAATTAGATGGGAGCAAATCTGAACTGAAAAGCAGCACATGCTTTGTAGAATTAGCAATTGGTCTCTACAGACTACACAGATCTCTATTAAAATTCAGTTTAATTAAAATTGATCACGTTAAGAAACTGATGTGGTTAATTAACTGAATTCCTGGACTTCTTTTCATACGTTTCACAGACACCTTGTACACTGCTTTGCTGGGTGACATTTCATGTTGCACAGAGCAAATCTGATTGCAAAGGTTAACTCTCTGTGCTCCTAGGGACGCTATGGACCCCGGGGGGGAGGAGTCAGGGAGGGGAAGAGGAAGTTAAGCTTTACAGAGAGTCAAGCTCCAAGTTAAACTCAGTGAATTCCTTTGGAAAATTAGCCCCAGTCATAGCATATAAATTAATGTATACCTGTCAATGACAAAGAGGTTCTTTCTCCCAACCTGCCATCTTTGGAGGAGCGGAGAAATATTAGCAAAAATGATGTCCTAACCTCAAAAGTAGGACATTAGTGCCAAGTTGGTGAGGTGTTGCTGTCCAGCCAAGTAGATGTCACATCAGTCTGGCTGCAGATACTTTAGTTTTATTGCCCACGCAGTTTCTTGCTCTATTTGGCTCTGAATAAATCATCTTGTGTTTTTCCATCTGAGGAATGGGAAGAATGACATTTCTAGATGCAACCAGGGTGTGTGGCATGTAAAAGATGACGAAGCCCTGCTGCTCTTGTCCGAGTTGACTCTGCCTCCCCGAGTCCACCAAGTCTGTTGTCACCAGCAGAGCTTTTCCAAGACTGCAGCTGAGCATGCCACTGACCTGCTCAAAACTCTCTAATGGTCACTGCACTGCCGGTAGCATACATCGCAAACTCTGCAGATTGGAATTCTAGTTCTCCCTCGTTTGGTCCAACATACTCTTATCTTCTTCACCTCCTAGCTCCCTATGAACTGTACTCACCTGTTTCAACCAAACTGGCCAGGTGACAAACTTTAAATTCTTCATTTTCTTTCCAGCCTTCATTCTCTTTTCCTCTTAGAAATCTATTTTTATCCTGCCCTTCTTTCAGGGTTCAGCTTGAATCCCACTTCCAGGAAGTCCTTCTGCCATCAGCCTACCAAAAGGGATCTACCTCGGCCCGTCCACCTGTAATCTGTGTTATCACGGTTGCCTATTTGCCTCTTGCTGCTCACAGTCTGACCTAATTATTCATGTGTACGTATCACAGATTAAAGATTTTAAGTTCCTGGCAGGTAGAGGTCATCTCTTGTATTTTAATGAATTGTAACAGGCATTGGACATAATGTTGCTCCATAAATATTTGTTAATAATGAGGATGATGATTATCCTTTGACAGTTTCTGGCCATTTTTCTCAGAGAGGGAAGTTTGAGTTTTATAATAAACTGGTAGAAATATTTGATTGTGATAGGCTAATAGCAATAATAACAATAATCATGATAGATTACATTGTTAAACTCACATGTAAAGCATTGTGCTAAAGACTTACCATTTACAAACAAATCATCCCTTTCCTCTGATTCGTTGCCAGGGTGGAAAGCACCTCTCTGGGTATAGCTTTTGCATCTGTAATTGTTTCTTCCATCTCATTTGTAATTTGTCATCTTGTATATTTTTGTTTTTTCTTTTCTAACTTTTCTAATTGGGACTTTTGTGTTTGTTTGTTTTAAATAGGATCTTATGAAAGAATTCGCTTTTGAAAATCTGTGTTCTTTGTCTTCATGTAATCAATCCTGGCTTTTACCTTGATAAATTTCTATTTACTATTTTTGGTAGACTTTGTTGCTTAACTTTTCTAATAATTTTTTAAGTTTAAAAAACTCTTACTAGGTATCCAGTTCCTTTTCTCCCCCTTTTCCCTTCTTGGTCTTTCTTCTTTAATGATGAAGGCATTGAAGTCCATACATTTCCCCCTAAACACAACTTTTATTGTAATTCTTAGGTTTTTAATGAAGTATTTTAATTTCACTCCTTTACAGACCATTTGCAATTTCATATTTGATTTCCTTTTTTGATTTGATGTATTCTATAAATTATCATTTTAATCCATTTAAAACATTACTTCATCCTATCTTCATTATATTTGGTCATATAACATGCCCTGTACAGTTTCTTTGACCAAGTATGTAATGAATTCTCATAAACATTCCATGGATACATACGCAATGTATTTTTCTATTTAAATGTTATGAAACAGTATTACTCAGTTCTTTTATAGACATCCTCATTTTTGGTCTAATACAACTGTCAAATTCTGAAATAGGCACATTGAAGGGTACTGCTTTATTTGTATTTTAATTGCATTTCACTTGCATTCCTATGCATTTTTGCTTTCTATTCAGCTGCTATGTATTCCGATGAATAAAGGTTTATGAAACTAAAATTCCTAAACTAAAATACAAGACATCTTATTTTGTCTAGTATTTTTAACCTAAATTCATAATCTAATTTTAATATCGTCACTCTTTTTCTTATTGTTTGGCTTTGCCTGTTGTCTCTTTGCCCAATCCTTTACTCTCCAACTTCTTTTCATTTTTTGTGGGTACTTTTAGTCATATTTTTCTCTAAAATATATTTGTATGTAGGCTCTTTTCCAAAATATATACTGCATTTGTTATAAAACTTATTTTAGGCCATTTAAATGAAAAACTACATAGTCTCGAAAAATAAAATAAGGTATCTGGGATTTGTGCCAAAATTTATGGCAAAGTTAGAAAGGTCAGAGCCAAAATTTTTGCTCAACTCTAAAATGCAAAGTTATGGGCACATATTCTACTATTAGTTGTTAATTAATTAATATTTTGCCTTCATTTTATTTTTATCGCCCTTTGTGTTTTAATCACTGCCAGATAGAAATAAGGTGAGCTAATGAGTGGTCGTATTCATTTGTCATTCTTTTTCTGACTTGTTCAAGTAAACCCTTCACTGTGACACCTACCTGCATCTGTTAATTTAGGAGGGCAATTCTCCATTTCACTCCTTTTCCTGAAATTTATAATCAAATATACACTATGTCTCAATTAGTATATGAAAACAAGATACTGACTCTTCTTTCCCAACTACCCACCCCTCTTCAAGAGGCTCTATTTTTATACAGTTTGTTCGCTATTGCTTATTTTTTCCCATCTCTACCATCTTGAAAACTCAGGTTTTGCTAAGACAGTGTAGGAATTTTAGTTTTGATCTATTGTTATGTCTACCCTTGAAATCTGGCTCTTCTGATTTATGAATTCTTATATAGCTCATATATATGTATGGGCTCAGGATATTTTTTAACTATATATTTTGCAAGGTTTACTGTTTCTTCTTCTCTTCATCTTACCCTGAGTTCGCTGTTCTGACTCATTCATTTATTTATTTAATTTATTCATTCATTTGGATGTTAGTCCTTTCCTCCAAAGGGGTATATTGGCACTAAATTCTTAGAACTCTCCGTGTACACAAACATCTTTCCTCCCTCCTGGTGGTTGAATGACAGTATATCCATCTCAATAATCTAGAGATGTTACTTCAGTGCCAGAGCTGTTGTTTTTCCTTTGCAAATAGTTTTTATTTCTTCTTCAGATAGCATGTGGAAGTTATTGAGAACTTTTACTCATCAGACTGCTTTTCTTCAGCAAAGGGACTTTAAATATTCCCTCTTTTCCTCTTTTTTTTTCTCTCTTTTTGGATCTTCTATTATTCATGTTTAGATATCTTCTAAGTCTTCTAACATCTCCCCATATTTTGCAATGTTTGGGGATATATGTTCCACTTGATGTGCTGGGATACTAATTCATTCTCTCATTCAATTCATAAATTAAAATTTTAGTTCAAAAATCATGGTTTCAAAGTTCACAGATTCTTTACAAGCAGAAATAGAATTTCCTAATTTTTTGCACGATTTCTGTTGTATGATTTTAGTAATTACATGTTTAACAGTTCTATTAAGTTAAGAACTGCTTTTTCTGGATGTTCTGAGTGTTTTTCTTCTCTTTGACCATTAGAACCTTTTATAAAAATTATACAGGGGGCATTCCCTGGTGGTGTAGTGCGAGGCTTCGGGGCACTCAACGCTGCAGCCTGGATTCGATTCCCAGCCAGGGAATTACCCACATAAAAAAAAAAAAAAAAATATATATATATATATATATGTGTGTGTGTGTGTGTGTGTGTGTGTGTGTGTGTGTACACACACACACAGAGGGTGCCAAAAAATCTACATACATTTAAAAAAAGAGAGAGAAAATATTCAAATTAAAACTAAATATCATATGCTGTCAAGACACATAGACGTAGACTTCACGTTTGACTTCTGCAATTACAAGAAGTGCTCAAAGTGGTTACCATTGGTATTTATGTAATACATAGATAACATCCCTTAAAATGTGTATACATTTTTTGTCACCCAAGGTATTTCTCCTTTGCCTGTGCAGAGGACTTGGGCTGAACCCATGGGGTACTCACTTCTGTGAGTGATAAGACACAAAGATAACTCTGCCTGTGTGGCAGGTTCAAGACCAGCTGGGACATGTCAGTGCCAATTAAGTTTCCCAAGGAAAAGAGAAAAGGAAATCCCCACTTGGAATATTTTTGTGGGAAGGCTCCACTCTTCTCCTTAGAATGTCATAGATTTCCAAGAGCTACGCTCTCTCCAAGGTCATAGGGGTGCTGGGTTTTGCTCCAGAATTCTCCACAGTTCCAGACTCTGCCCAAGGCCAGAAGAGAAAGTCTGACCCCAACTTTCTCTGTCTGGAGCTATACAGCCTGAAGCCCCTGTCTGCCTGCCCAATACACTCATGGGGGGAGGACTGCTGTTAGATAGGAATTGAGATTAACAAGCAATAGAGACTTCACGGTGCCGCGTTCTCAGCATTCCCTTGGATACATTTAAAAGGTTTTAAAATGGGAAGTATAACATATACAGAAATGTGCATAAATCATAAATGTCAGTATAAGAGATGATTATAAAATGAATCCTTGTGCAACTACTACCAAAGTCAATAACCAGAATATTACCACCAACCCAGAGACCCCTTTGCCTCTTCTTAACACAATACCCTCTTGGCACCTCTACCGGTAACTCACTATCTTGGTTTTTATGGTAATCAACTTTCTTAACTTTCTAAAGAATAGTTTTACACTTATGTATGTATCCCCCCCCAAAATGTAGTTTAGTTTTGCCTGTTTTTGAATTTTATATAATGGAATTACGCAGTGTGCATTTTGGGGGTGTTTTTCTCCTTGTGCTAAACATTGTATTTATTTGTGATATTCATTCACGAATCTGAGGTTCATTCCTTTCCAGGTGCTGTGGAGTACTCCGGTGAGGAAATTGCCACCATTTCTTCCTGCATTGTCTGATGGACTTTGGGTTGTTTGCAGTTCAAATAGTGATTTTTTTTTTAGTTAGCTCAGGCTGCCATAACAAAATCCCACAGACTGGGGGCCATAAACAACAGCATTTATTTCCTCAGAGTTCTAGAGACTGGAAAGTCCACATTGAATTCTGGCAGAATTCAATTTCTGGTAAGCACTCCTCCTGGTTGCAGACTTCTGGTTTGTCCTCACGTGGTTAATTTTATGGGTCAATTTGACTTGTACTAAGGGATAGTTTTAGGTGAAAACTTGACCAGGCTAAGGGTTTACCAGATAGCTGGTGAACATTATTTCTGGGTATGCCTATGAGGGTATTCCTTAAAAAATATTAACATTTAAACTCATAGACTGAGTAAAGACTGTTAGCCTCACAATGTCATCTAACTCACTGAGGGCCTAAATAGAATAAAAAGGGCAGGGTAAGGGCAATTTTGCTCTCTGCTTCAGCCAAGACATCACCATCCTCTGCCCTTGGACATCAATCACACCAGCACTATTGGTTCCCTGGCCTTTGGACTCAGAGTGAATTCCACCACCAGCTTTCCTGGTTCTTCAGCTTGCAAATGTCAGGCCATGGGACTTCTTGGCTTCTATAATCACATGAGCTAGTTTCTAAAAAAATAAATCTCTCTTTCTCTCTCTGTCTCTCTCTCTCATGCATAATATCCGATTACTCCTGTTTCTCTGGAGAAACTTTTCCTCTTAGTACTCATTGAGAGAGAGAGAGAGCTCTAGTGTCCCTTCCTGTTCTTATAAAGGTGCCAGCCCTATGGGATTTGGGTCCCCTCCTTTATGACCTAATTTAATCTTAATTACCTTTCTAGAGGCCCTATCACCAAATGCAGTTACATTGAGGGTAAGGGCTTCAACTTAGGAATTTTGGGACAGACATAATTCAGTCATAGCAGTGCTGCTATAAGTAGTCTCAATATGTGCTCTATTTCACATGAACACAATTTCTCTAGAACATATAATTAGGAGTAGAATTGATGGCTAATAAGATTGCATGTCTCTGACTTTATTAGATGATGCTAACCCATTTTCTAAAGTGGTGGTGTCAATTTACAACAACCAGCAATTTATTAGAGTTTCCATTACTTCATGTGCTTTTCAACATGTTGAACTGTCAATTTTTTTTTTTTTTAACTTTTACTGATCTGGTGGGTAGGTAATGTTATCTCCTTCTGTTTCTAAGTTGCATTTTCCTGATTCAAGGTTAAGCAGTGTTTTTCACATAAGGAAAAAAGACACAGGCCTAGAGTCATTTAAAGCTAAGAGAGTGGAAGTAACACACTGTGCTAAATGTTTCATAGAGTGGTAATCCTTATAATAACTCTGGAGGTAGGTTCTATTATCACTCCATGTTATAGGTGAGAAAGTTGGAGTTTAGTAAAGACATACAGCTAGACAGAGCTGAGATTTGAACGCAGACTTGAACTTCTTAGTGCTGAGTGCCCAATGCTTTAGGAAGCTAACTAGAGCAGCCATGTGGGTGATTAGCTAGAGACAGGAGTTACTAATGTTAGGCAGAGCGGGCACAAGGCAGTAGCAGTTGCTGCAGATTTTCAGAGTAAGTCACAGAAGTGTAGCTTTTAAGAGCTCGTTAGCTAAGGCCTTAGGGAAAAAGCAAAATGTCATGTAAATTGAGATTTATTCTTTAACTATGCCATGGAGTTTTGAGTACGTGTGGCACCCAAAGTAAGAGGTTTTTGGATTTTGAAACTCAAAGCTATGTTTTTAAATGACCTTCAAACTTTTTTTCTGATATTAAAAAAAATACATACCTTTTTTACTGTCAAAATTTTGAAAATTCAAAAACCCACAAAGATGAAAATAGAAATTACTCTTAATGTCACTACCTAGAGTTAACTGCTATTAATATTTTATATTATCTTTCCAGCATTTTGGGTCCATGGGCATATATTATTTTTAGACAAAATTGAGGTCAGAATACATATGCTGTTTTGCAATCTTTTCGCCCTAAACAAAATATTGAGAACAACTTTTCATGTCATCAAAAAATCTTTTGTATATGATTTTTAATAGTAATCCATGTTTGTTGTATCATAATCCTTTTATAATATTTCAAATAACTAACTCTATGATAAACATCCTCATAGATAAATTTTTGCCAGTTTTCTAATTATTTCTTTAAGTAGTATTTCTAAAAATGTCAATGACTGTGGCGCATAGTCCATAAACTCGGGTTTGAAAAAAAAAATCATACCTGGGTAGTTTCTTTTGACCAGTTCAAATTTGATCCCAAGACCCCTTACCTCTGATTAGCAGGAAATCAGATTTGCCCATAGGGTTTTACAAGAATCTGAGACACTTACATGGTACCCAGAATGCAAAGATGCCACATACTCATCGCATGCTGCCACAGGCAGAACAGACAACAGCATTGGCCAAACCCCTAGTGTTCCTTGAAGCTCTTACCTTCTGTACCATCCACAAGACAGGAAGGCTTTTCCAAGCCTGGAAACCTCAGTGCCCAGAAGCCAGTCTCGCCAGAAACACCACCCAGCTGCTCCTGTCTGTGCTCTTGTTACCACTCTCAGTGCTGCCAGGAAGAAGGTATGGTCCTGGCTGCCTTGCTTCTCAATTTGGGAGATAAAAGCCCAGTCTTTCCCTTTTCATGTTCTTCAAAGGGCTCTTCTCCCCCACTCTCCCTGGGACACTTGAGATGGGCTCCTCGATGATTTTAGGCCTTTGTATAAGTCAGGACAGGTTCTTGACTATAGCAGCGTTAGCTTCCACCAAGCAGTAAATGGCCCTTGGAGCAAGAAAACCCTAAGATTTTGCAACCTGCTTGAATTGAGGAGGAGAAAAAAAATATGAGAAGACCACCAGTCAAATTACCTTGATCCTCATATTTACACATACCTCATATGTTCTCTTGCCATGTCTAAAATGCTTGTCAAGGTGATTTCTGTCTAGTATGAGAGATAGAACATAAATAATTACAACACAAGGTGAAAAAGTGAAAGGTACCATATGAAAGTCACTAATAGAGTTCTAATAAAATAAGTGCACGTGTGCACACACGCGCACACACACGCACACACACACACACACAAACTCAGGACCTCTCCTCGTGGAAGAGGAAGCTTGAAAATGGGTAAAAATTGGACACTCTGAGCAGAAAGGACATGAGAAATTAGAAATGTTTAACGTCTTTCTATTCAAAATGTGGTCCGTGGACCAGCCCCATGAGCATCACCTATGTGCTTGTTAGAGATACAGAACCTCAGGGCTCACTCCCGACTGACCAGATCAGAATCTTCGTTTTAACAAGCCTACGGTGGTGATTAAGACTCGAAGCACTGCTGCACCTGGGAACGTTTTAGAAATGCAAATTCGTGGGAAGCAGAAGTTGGGGAGGTGAGGTCCGGCAAGGTGTTTTCACAGGCCTCACGGGGTCATTCAGGTGCAAGTGCAAGTATGAGAACCTCTGTTCTAGGGCAGAGATTGAAAAACTAAACTACGAAATACTTCAGGCTTTGCCGGCAGCAAGGTCCCTGTCACAAACGCTCAGTTTTGCTGTTGTAACAAGAAAGTAGCAATAGGCAACGTGCAATTAAATGAACATGGCTGGGCTCCTATGAAACTTCATTTACAAAATAGGTGCTACGTTTGTCCCACGGGTCACATTTGCCAGCACCTGCCCTAAAACATGGATTTTCAAAAGTGACTATAGTATAGTAGAATCACTTGGGAAAGCATCATAAATCTTGATATCCAGACAACATCCCACACCAATTAAAGAAGCATATCTGTGGTTAGGGTGAGGAATCAATATTTTGAAAAAACTCTCCAAGTGATTGGAATGCATAGCTGGAAAGGGAACCAGACGCCATGGGGTGGAATAGATGTCCCCAAAAAAGAGGGTGTGAGAGGATCAAGGGAGATTAAGCAGGAAGACTGGCTGGAAGCCTGAACATGGAAGCCTTTTAAATTGGGATATTCCCCAAACACCACAATCATGTGGGGATTTGACTATCCATATAGGTCAGTGTGTGCATTTTCATTTTTTTCTGAACCACATGTTACTGCATTTAAACCGCAATATTAAAAATGAGAAACGTCTGAACAAGGGATAGGCCAAATGGCTTTTAATTCCCCAACAGCAAAACCCTGTTAATACCTTGCCCTGTGTCAGCAAAATAATTGTGGTTCGAGTGAATATAAAACACTTCCATTCAATCTTCTCCCTCCTCCCTAAGGCAAATGCTTTCTTATCGTGGAGAAACAGTACTCCTCAAACTGTCAGACCCTATCAGGGGAGTGGAACAAAAATTACAAAGCCAGGCTGAATCAAGGCACCGGCTGGGAGGGTGGCATTTCTTCTGCAGGAGAGTTTTCTTTAGCCTCTTCTCTGACCAGAGCCTCCTGATGTTGTTGTATAAATGCTTGGAAAGAGGAGACTGAAACATTTGCAGGAGAATGAGTTCAATTTCTTTGGTAGCAGAAACTGCCACTGCCTATCTTAAGTGAGAGGGGAAAAAAACAAAAAAAGTTTAGCTGAAAAGATCTGCAGTGGCCTGTCAAATAAAAGGAAAAACTGAAGAACTAAGGACAGAACTCATGGCAGATCTGGGCCTTCATGACCAGAGCTGTGGGTGGTGCCTTCTAGGTGGCTGAACTTGGTCTATTTTCTACCTTCGAGCCGTCCATCCAAGATGGCGGTTCCAGGAAGAGAACATCTAGTAAGTCAAGCTTGATCATGGGACCTTAATGAATAGTCCCACATTGATGGATGGTTTCCCAAAGTCCAACTGGGATTCCATTACCACAAGAAGGGACAAGAGTGGGGCTAGGTATATGATCTCTTAAAATCCCAAAAGGAGACTGCCCATTGGGTCATAGGAGTTGGAGTGGAATCCAACTCCTCATGTGACAGGGGACGACAGTCAAATGTGTTTCCCAAGCCTATTCCTACTAATACTTAATGTTGTTCATGAAAAGTACACAGTTAAGCAAGAGTCCAAGCTAGACTCTTCTTCTAGATCTGTCTGTGGCTATGAAAGCGTTTTTAATTTCCCTGAAGACTCTATGTGTGCATCTTGGTTGCCCTTTTAAAGATGAAAAATAATGGTGTCTCACATTTGTCCAGTGGTTCTTATTAAAAGCACCAATTGCTATGCCCCATCCTCCGGAGATTCTGATTCAATGGGTCTGGGTTAAGACCCAGTCGCTGCTTTTTTAAACAAGCACCTATATACAGGTAGTCTGTTCACCACACTTTGGAAAACAACTTGGTCCACACACAAATGTTTGCAGAGGTCGGGGGTAATGTGAGTAAAGCTGGGTGGGTATAAGACAATAAGAGCAGAAGATGGTACTATGGAAATGTGTGTCCTAAGGGTACTCAAATTCAAACTATTTTTCAAACACTGTGCAAGCCAAACAAAACCCATTTGCAGGAGAAATTCTGCTCTCAGAGATTCTATAAGTTGTAAGCTTCATCAGTTCTTTTACATGAATTTTACTACTCAGTGAACTTCTAAGAGAAGAAAAAGACCTATTATTTCCACTTTCATGAATAAAAATTGAGGAGAGAGATGTAGAGTAACCCACCCAAGGCTAAATGCCATCTGCTGAACTTGAACACAAATCTTTTATTTACTAAATTTAGATACTTTAAAATACACCTAAGTAGTGCAGCCTCCTCCCCCCATATTTTCTCTGCAGTGTGGTTTGCACAAACAACATTCCTTTCAAATGAGATTGTGCTTGTTCACTCATAAACAGGGCAAGGAAAAAAAAGCCTAGTTGCAACTTTTAAAACATGTGAAAAGCACATACAACATACAGAATCTGTAGGATTTCTGATGGTGATACAAAGCTTGCCACATCATTGTGACAATTATGAAGTGCTCCTTTAAGATTGATTCAGTTTTTATAGTTTCCTTTATTTTCTTTAATAATGTTAATATATATTTTTCTCAACATAACACAGTTGGATGATTTAGAAACACAAAGTATGTTTGGCACAGATTCTCAATTCCTTAGTAGAATAAAAGACAAATTTCCCACAACAGGTAGAAAGTTAATTATTTATCTTAGTCGAAAACTGACTACTGCTGTGACACAGATTAAAACACACTTTTCAAATAAGGTGGCTTGTTCATGTCAAACTTTGAAAGTGTTGGGCTGAGTCCTTCTCCCAGTAATTGGAAATTCTGGACATATCTGACTCAATACTTGAAACCGTTGCAGTGCTTCCACACAATGTTGGAGTTGGAGAACAGAATTAGGACTAGGTTAGAGGATAACTGTATAACATCAGTTTTCCACTGAACAAAGGTTGGTTCAGGGAGCATGCTTTGACCTACCCTACCTTAAAATCTGTCATAATGAACCAAATTATAACAAGGTTTTGCAGTGCACTGAAGAACTTTTGTGGACATTAGAACTGATCAAGGGAACAGAGAGAAATACAGTCCCCCTTTTTTTTTAAATTCATTTTTATTGTTAGACTTATTGGGGTGACATCTGTTAGCAAGGATTACATAGGTTTCAGGCATACAGTTCTACAGTGCATTGTCAACTTGATGTATAATAAGTTCACCACCTAATGTGACTTCTCTTTCCATCACCTTATATTTAGCTTCCCCCCTCCTCTCCCACCTCCTCCCCTTTCTCCCCTCCCTAACCCACTCGTCCCCAAATAATCATTAAACTATTGATGTGTCCATGGGTTATTTGTTTGTTCATTTCCTTTTTTCTTTGCTTTCAGTTTTATATTCCGCATATGAGTGAAATCATGCAGTTCTTTGTTTTTTCTGTCTGGCTTATTTCACTTAGCATGATGATCTCCAGTTCCTTTTTGTTATAAGGGAACATTCTTATGATTTTAATTGGTAAAGGTAGGATTAAATATTTACAAATGTACACTAAAGTAAAATTTAAAATAAAATGTTATGAGTGAGAAAAATAGTTACTGTCTACAATAAGTAAAGAGTGCTTAAAAATCAATAAAAGGTATTAATATAAAACCAACCAACTACATAGATGGTAAAGGGACATAGAGAATTTACAAAAGAAAAAAATCAAGTGGTCAATAAACATTAAAAAGTGTTACTTTTACTATAAATGTCCTCTCATGGCCTTTCTTGATGTCTCTTCCTCTTCTTATAAGGACACCCATCCTATTGGATTAAGACCCCACCTTTATGATCTCATTTAACATTAATTATCCTTTTAAAGTCCCTATCTCCAAATACAGTCACATTGAGGGTTAGGAAATCAATACATGAACTTTGGAAGGGGAGGAGCCCAATTCAAGTTCCCTACACATAAAGGAAATCAGACTAAGATACTTAGAATGAGGTTCCAAACAAAGGAACTTCTGTCCTCATGAAGTTGGGGCCCATTATGGTGGCACGTGGAAGCATTCATTCTGGTACATCAGTCTGGAAGGTCTCCGAACCTCCTCCTTTTCGGGTATGTATGGAGGCTTCATTACACAGGCATGTTTGATTAAATCATTGCTCATTGGTGATTGATTCAACCCCTCCAACCCCATTCTCCTCCTGGGAAATCAAGGATGGTACTGAAAGCTCCAACCCTCTATTCATGGTTGGTGCCCCTGGGAACCATCCCCCAACTTTAGTTGTTGTCCAAAGGCCACCTCATTGCCACAACAAGAGACACCTTTGTCCTCTCAACCCTTAGGACATTTCAGGGGTTTTAAAAGCTCTGTGCCAGAAACCAAATACATATTTCATATTATAAATCACAATATCACAGGGAGCTAAATACTTTGAGAATATGTAAATATCCTGTTTCTCATCAAACTTCTACCCGTTACTGTTTAGCTGGTGCATCGATGATTGTTACCTGAATCCATTATTACTATGACAGTTGCCAAATGGTGATTTCCTAATTTCAGTATTCATTCTATATTGATTAGTTGGCATTCTATCATAAAGAAGAGTTTTTATTTCTCCCTTATTTATGTATTTATTAATTTGTATCAGTGTTGATTCATGTATTCTTATTTTCTTCAATAGATTTAATAGGTTCTAATCTGTTATCACTCCTTTGATGTTCACATGGTCCCAGTTGTTCCCTCTTTCCATACTTTCACTTCTCCTGCTGCTTCACTCTCCTCCTCTTCTTAATGTCCTTTCCTGTCACTTACTTTCCTCTCCCTCATCCACCATCCCCCTGGGCTCCCATCCCCATCCTCCCACCCCCACTTCTTTTCTTTGCCCTGATCCGGAGACCATTTTTTCTCATTTATCCATTGGATGGTCTAAAATGCTTGGGGGTTCTCTTTCCTCACAGCTTTTCTTCCCATTTCCTTGGATGTCCCCCAATTGCAACTGCTGCTGGAGCAAATCTGGTCATTTCGGAAGGTGGCACTTCTGTTGATCTAATCGTAAAGAAGCCAACTGCAGTTAAGTATCTCAGTATTTCCCAGGGTTTATAACTTAGCTATAAAAATTCACTTTAGGCTACAGCTTGACATATAATCTCTCAGCTAAGGAGTGAATTTCTTTAACCATTTTCTCTTTAATTCAACAGTGCTTGATTCAATATAGCTTTCATTCTCCAATAATATACGTTCATGAGTTATTGCTGCATCAATACAAATTATGTCCATTGCTAAAGTCATTACTGAGGGTAAATATGAAAGAAGATACAACTTCACTGGTTCAAGGGTTCTACAATGAAAAAAGTATTGATCCTCTATGATGCTCTCTCTCCTGTCCATCCTTCTACCCATAAACCCCCAATCTATGAATCCTGAAAAAATTTCTAATGTTCAAAATAAGATACGGTGCTATTTGTAAGATATTACTTCTCTGGGCGTGGCCAGTGTCCAATTTTTCTTCCATGATCTGGCTTCAAATTAAGGGCTTAACCCAACCAAATGATTGGCCAGCTATTCTGTATTTTGAAGTAGGTAACCCAAATTTGTAGAAGGAAAATACTTAGAAATATTACTTGTAGGAGACTGAGAAACTAGTTGCACATCTATGGACAAATTGTAGGAAAAGAAACATGCTTGGTAGAGAAAGGATTGCATCTGAAATCAGAATCCTAAGATTCTGGGTCTGGTTGAATCAATGACTATCTGAGTCAGTCAGTCACTTCAGCTCCCAACTGAGCTATTGTCCTCGCCTGTAAAAATAAGTACTTTGGGGCATAATGAGCCCCAAGCCATTTCTAACTCTAATATAGTTCTACGATACTTTAGATTCACGAAAATAATTGCTCTTCTATTTAGCTTTGATATGATAAAGCAAATCTAACCTTGGGTTGGGAACCTTGAAAAAGGGTAGGATTGGAATCATTTCTGCCACAACGGTTGATTTAACCAATTTAGAGGGAGAAAAAAATTAGGGCAATTTCAGACGGAAAATTTGTTTAGTGATTTGCCTAGTTACTTGTTTAAATTCCTTTAATCCATTTGATCAAAGTGGTCTCCTGTGTATTATATCCAGCCTCTAAGGGTAGCTGGAGGTAGAGCCATCTTTGAAATTGACTGTGTGTTCTTTTCTTTCTCCTTAGTCCTTTGTTACCACCATAGGAGGGAAACTGTTCAGGAATCTCATCTACAGAATCACCCATTGAACTTAGTGTTTGGGACCCAGTGGGCACTAAAAGGGTACTGAGTTGAATTACACTGAATCTAAATAGTAATCCTCCTAGATCTTTGATAGGTTCTTTGTGTCTCCTTCACTGACATCTCTTTTTCTTCTGTTTTTCCACCTCTTTAAAACAAGTGTTTAGCACAACTCCTGGCACCTAACAAGGATTCCATAATTGCTGCTGTTGTCTTTGCTTTTGTTACATTTTCATTTGCCTCTATAATCTCTGGACATTGCCGCATTAGCCTCCCGATAGCATGGTATGGGGCATAGTCTGGCCTGTAGTAGTTAGGTTCTCATGTGCTCATTTTACCCCAGATACTCTTAGGTCCTGGAAAGCAGTGTGCTTGGCTGGGCCCTTTGTGATGAACCATTTGATGTGCAGAGAAAGCATGTGAAGGTTATGTTTTAGGGGCCCACTTCTCCTCCTCCTCCGTTTCAGTGACCAGAATTAGTCATGGGGCCCCACTGTGAGAAAGGGCAAGTGCTCGTCTCCCTGTGTGCTCAAGAGAGAAATGAAACCATGTGCAGGGCACACAGCAGTGTCTTGGTCTTACAAAGTGTGGTGGTGGGGAGAGGGACACAAAAAGTGGGAGACGAAATAAAGACAGTATCATTTCACTTCCCCCATGTGTCTATAGTGTCTTTAACTTAATGGTTTTCAAACTTCAGGCATTCCAGTGCCACTTAGTAAGTTTTGCATATCATGAATCATTATTATGTTTCCTTTATTCAGACTTATTCTTTTACTAAATATGTATTTTTTTTAAAAAATAGATTTTCCTGGTCAACCAGTAAATGGAAAACCAGTATTTTTCTTATCTGCATTAAAATAAATAATGAGTAGTAAAATAAATTCATCCACGTCTCACCTAAAACCTTTCGTGTATCACTAGCAGGCAGTCTCCACTCTGGGAAACACCACCTTAGTGAATTAGAAACACGCACATCGACACACATCTCAAATGAGGATTGTTTCTGTTCAACTGTGTGTTAAGGAAGACTTTTTCCTAAATGGATAGCTTTCTTTTCTTTTCCCTCTTTCTTTCTTGCCTTATTTTGCCTTTCTTTCTATCTCTATTCCTTCCTTCATTTCCCGCCTCCTGCCCCCGCGTTCTTTCTCTCACTTTTTCTGTTAGACTTTGATGACGGGTAGAGCAGGATCATGGGAACACTAAGGCTTTTATTAACTCCTCACAGTACTATTCTTGAGCTATGGCCAATTCTGATCATTAGGTCAACAAACAGCCCAGGAGAATTTAAAAGTCCTGTCCAATTAAGTGACCTGTTAAGCTCTGGGGTGACTCCACAAGTCCCCTTCTCACCTCACCCCATGCCCAACTTCATTTCCCAGAGAGCCCCCTCCTCAGAGCGCAGGGCTTCTCATCCCCATCACAGCCGGGGTCCCACTCTTCAGAACAGAAAGAATGGCGAAGGGTTTCATCTCTGACTACAGGTGTTAACAGTAGCACGACTGGTGGAGGCCCTTGAGTCGTAGGTCGCATTATGCCTGTCAGCCTCAGCCAGAGGGCTGCAGAGTTTGAGTTATCTCTGCCTGCCCTCAATTATGCTGAAGCAGGGGAAGGCCTGCTCGCGAGGCCCAGATTCAGCACGGTGAGCAAACCGCTCAATGAGAGCGCCTGTGAAAACAGCTCATTTTCCCATCGACAGAGTTTTTACATCCATCCAGTAAATTTTATCTGAATCCTCTAACTCTAGTAAAATACGGCTAAGTGCAATAAATTTCACTTTATGGCTTTTACAGTCTGGTTACCCGGGGAACACATTGAAGCAGTCTCCGAGAGGGTCGGTTCCTCACCGCAGGGAGCTCTGGAGGTAACCCCATACCCTTCAGTGCCCAGTCCACTCAGGAGAGGCATTACCTCCCACTTAAACATTATTTAAGGCATGATATAGGTCCTGTGCCCACACCTGCAAAGCTGGCTTTAAACGGCAGAGAAAAAAGCAATTAAATTACCAAGCAAAGGACTGCTTGCTTCCCTGGGCAAAGAGCAAATGAGCTTCATTAAAGAGAGGGATTGAGTCGCTGACTTATGGCAATATAGCTGACTGCCCCAGAAGGTCCCTGGGCCTTTTGTCTTCTTCTGAGGGGTTTTGAACTGGGAGTAAATCAAATAACATGCTTTAAGGGAAACTCTCCTCACTGTCCTGCAGCCCAAAACACGCCTGCGATTTACCCAGAGGCAGGCTTTCTTATTTCAACTGGCGTTTAATGGGCTGTTTTCCTTGTCTTTATAAATTAAGACTTGAGAAATTCTCTTACCCTAATGAGGCCTGGGCACTATAGCAATTTACTTCACATGGGACCTCCCCCTACTCAGACGTCAACTATCAAATTCTGACTCCTGTCATCTGCTTTTCTTCCCCCAACCCCATTAGGATTCATGTCAAATCTTTGTGAGGGAGCCACTGATGAACGTCTTTTACGTTCCTGTAGTGACACTCGCTGTCATTTACTATTTGACAACCATGTTTGGATCGGCTGACCAATACATGCCACTTTAAACGGGACAGTACCGTTTTTTTCTTATTTCCCTGACCGTCTTGTCCTTTTTTATCAATGTCAAGTTTGTCCCATTTTTCATTTTTTTGCAAACTGAAAGCAGGGTGATTATTTATCACGAGGCCCCATGCTAATCAGTGCGTGCGCTAAAACTACCAGTGTGACAGCAGAGGAAGTCCCACTTACTGTATCCAGTCGGGGCCTGGCTTCCTGAGCCAGCGAGGGTCAGACCCAGCCCCTTGCCCGTCTGCAGTGGCGGGAATTCAAGTGGCGGTGGCTGAGCCCCGTTCAGCTGTGGGAGCCGGGAGCGTCTCTGTGCACACGAACTGCTGAACGGGCTCACCTGGCCGGCTGCTCCCATCAGGTGAGGCGTGTGGGATGCGGTGACTGTGAGTCTCACTGTCATTTCTGCCACCATCCCCCGCATAGAGATGCTTTCTGCCCTGCATTCAGTTGGATTCAGAGCTTTCAGACCCATATTTCAGTTCAACAGGCTGTTGGCTGTTTTTCATTACAGCTGAACTCTCCGGTGGGGCATTAGCATATCCTGACTTGTGATAGCAGTCGGGTGTTCATTCCTTTTTTTTCTCTTTGGGGTATTCGGAAAGTCTGAAATTTGCTGGGTAAGATTACTTCATCGGGGAAGTAGTCACACATGGTACGATCGTGGTGAAATGCAGACTCCTCTACGTCTACCTGAAGTGTTGTATGAGTTCTGTCCCTGAAGAATAATGCTTAGCTCGATGCGTTCATGGAATATAATTTTTTCATGCACACGGAATACTACATAACCCCGTCCCATTTTTGTCATCCCAATATCTCAGTTTTGTTTCAAAAATGGTTCAAATATGTCATGTTTCCTTGTTTCGTCCTCATAGGGTGCCCGTGAGCTTTCAGTCTAGTTAGTCCTTTTTACAGATAAGAATACTGAGGCAGAGGCTGGGTCAGTAATTTGCCCAGGGTCACAAAGCTAGCAAGCAGGAAAGCCAGCCTCAAACCCAGGTACTCTTGCTTTAATCTCAGTGTCTTACCCTGAGGCTCTACTTCCTGCTGGGGAGTAGGGTGTGGGTGGTGGGCACCTTCTCCCTACCTCAAACCATCCAGGGGCATGAACTGATGAAGGAGCAAAGAGTTATTTTTGAAAAGTAAAAGGAGTCTGAAAGAAAAGGGGGTAGAAGAAATGAGTCCAAATGATTGCTTTGAACAATTTGGAAAAGAAGGGATATAAGGTGAGAACCTAATGGTTCTGGTTTCAGGAAAGGCTGGGAGGGAGATTTTGTGCTTTGGGAACTGGGTGATTTAGTAAAACAGAGTTGAGGGGATAGGGCGAGCAGGGACCAGTGTCAGGGGTAACAGAGGTGTACTCCTTGCACAGCACTGCCCTTTCCCTCCAGCCACAGATCATAGGCATCCCCCGCAAGGATGCATGGAGGCAGCAAATGGCTTAAGGGGCCCACAGACATTCTCAGCCTTCCCAGAGAGGCCGTCGTCACCCTCCACCTCCCCATTCTGCATTTCCGAACCAAACCCTGTCTTATATTCCTAGGTAGTACTCATCACTGCTGGATATACATGCACTCACCCCGTTTTCTCACCTGCCCTCTCACTAGAATGTGAATTCCATGAAAGCAGGATCCTTATTTGTGTTGCTCATTGATCCTCAGAGCCTGGCATATGGTAAGACCTTGATATATATTTGATGAGTAAATGAATAAAAGACCTAGAAGGCCAAAGTAGACACCCATGGAATAATTTGTTCCTGTGTAGACAGGAGATGCACCTGGAAATCCCAGGAATAATTCAGAGATGGTTGGTTGGCGTGGGGGTAGAGGCTGAATGTACTGGGACAGAGATGCTAGAGACCAAAAGGCATCCTCAGTTTGGAATAGTAAAGTCTTGGACAGTTTACTACAAACATTGTCTCAATATAATTACAACCTGTGTGGTAACCATTTCTATTTTGCAGATGAGAAAGCAAAGGCTCATAACAAATAAATTAACAGTCCTTGGTCCTGCAGCCAATGTGTGGAAGAACAGGCATTTGAAACCCTGTCTAGCAGTTTCTACAGGTCATGCTATTTCCACCACACCATGTTGGGTAAGTCTACCACACAGGCCTATTTTTCATCCATGAGGTGTGTAGAGGGGAAGAGATGACATGGACATAAATCTCTCAGAAGAACAGCTGCAGCATGTCCTTTGTTCTGACAGTACTACGCAGGGCCCAAATTAAGAAAACAAAACAAAAGCCAACGTGGTCAAAGTTTGTGGCTTTTGTCTGCCAAGGCACAGCGCAAACAAAAGGGAGATCTCTTTGATGTAGGTGATCTAAAATGATCTTCTCATAGTCAACTTATGACATAAAAATGTTTTTAAACTACTGCTACACAAAAGTGACATTGAGCTATCATGTTTCGTGGCCCACATAACTCTCTAGGTACCAGAGCACATGAGTGATAAGGTCACTCAGAAAGAGGCTGTGGTATTGAATATGTGAGGTCTTCTTGTGTAGAGCTAGCTTCTTTTTATTGTGATTGACCTTTGAAGGATTTGCTCAGTTTTCACTGTCTTTGAAGTGTCTTTTCAAACATCAGTGGTACAGTCTTTGTCCCATCCTTCTTTCCCTCCCAACCCACATGAGAACCCTAAACCTCATTTTACTGAGTGCAAAAAACAGCCAATGAGTAGTCAATGGTTGTAACTAAAAAAATACCTTATTCCCAATCTGATTTCAGCAATGGAGAATGAAGTGACTTTTAAAAGAAGATGAAAGGAAAAGTATACATCCAGAAAGTATACCAAGTTAGTATTAAAATGAAATCTTTGATCCTTTGCTAAAAAATATTCCATTTCTATACATCACTCTTAGGAAAATGATACTAAATATGGAAAAATCCCTTCAGTGAAGCAGTATTTAGGGCAGTGGTTCTAAACCTTCCTAAGGCCGCAACCCTTTAATACAGTTCCTCATGTTGTGGTGACCCCCAACCATAAAATTATTGGTAGCTGTTCTCTACACATGTGTGACTGGTCTGCATAAGTACATTATGTGTTTTCTGAGGGTCTTAACCGACCCCTGTGAAAGGGTCATTCGACCCCCAAAGGGGTTGCGACCCACAGGTTCAGAACCGCTGAATGGTATTAAAAAATTGGAAGTAAACATCTACAGTAAGTAAAAAGTATGTAAGTTATAATTTTATATCCACATGGGGGATATTAAATAGTAATTCCAAGATTATAAAATGACATAATAACATAAAGGAATGTCCATGCTTTAATGTTAAAGAGAAAAAAACAGAATATAAAAGTGAGTATTTGCTATCAGAATAATTACCGTACCCCTCCTCTACCAAGGGCAATGTGTTTCAATACCCACAGTGGAGGCCTGAAACCGTGAGTAGTACCAAACCCTACATATACTACTGTATTTTTTTCTGTACATTCATGCCTTTTCATTGAAAGGAAAAATTTTACAGCTTCTCTTTGCACATGCAAAGTATCCAGGTATGTTTTTATCTTTATACAAGGGCTGTCCGGAAAAAATCCAGCCATAAATTCCTGTTTCTCATAGTACGTGGTTGGATACTTTCCAGACAGCCCTCAAATAAGGGAAAACAACCTAATAAAATTTATTTTTTAATACATTTTTGAAAGAACAATTTTTAGCTCTCCAGCAGGAAGACCAATTGATACCAAATGATTGGTCTTTCTTCCTGACTGTAGCTCCAGGCTGAGGAGCAGGCTGCGTGAGAAGACTCGCCCTGTCGCTCTCAGAGCATGGCGTGTGGACTGGCTGACGTCTTTGAACATTTGCGCCGTGGTGTATGTTTCCTTAACATATGGCTGAGCCTTTCTCAAGTAGAAATTACAGAGTCTATTGAGAGGGACATAATAATCTGATTCTCTTTATTACATTATGGTGGTATAAATACTTGGAAAGCCAAGAAGTAAATTCTGTAGGACAAAGTAGCTCATATCCATGTAAGAGTCATTAGAAATTCTTGCCAAAAATTAATTGACCAATGAATAAAAGGATTATGTTTCTCAGGAGAACCAACTATAAGGAGCTTTCAAGAGCAATGTTGTCCGATAGAAACAGAATGCAAGGTACGTATGTAATGGTAGATTTTCTTAGAGCCACATTTAGAAAAGCAACAAGAGGTGACATTAATTTTAGTACCATGTTTTATTTAACCTAATGCATACAAAGTACTACCATTTCAACATGTAGCTGATAAAATTTTTAATGAGACATTTTGCATTCTTTTTCATTCTGAATCTTCAAAATCCAGTGTGTATTCTACACTTGCACAGTGTTTTCAATTCCAACTAGTCACTTTCAAGTGCTTACACGTGGCTTCTGGTTCTCGTGGTATTGGATAGCACAGCTCTAGAGCATGCATCCTCCTTGGGGGTGATTCTGTACACACGGTGCAAAAGCTGAAATTGATTTCAGGGGATGGGGCTCTTACTCGTATTATGTTAAAGCACCGATATACATACTGAGCAACAAAAGATCCACAGCTCATCTGTGGTCCTAAGGTTTCATGGAGAGGGTGTGTATTAGTTAGGGTTCTCCAGAGAAACAGAACCAATAATAATAATTGTGTGTGTGTGTGTGTGTGTGTGTGTGTGATAACTGAGAGCTGAATCTTCCCATTCTGAAAGGATAAAATGTCTTAAAAGAGCAATTGAAGCTTTGCAGCAAAGCACAAAGGTCAAACACACAGCCCCCAGAGTTGTGCTATTCAATATAGTAGCCACTATCCATAGGTGGCAATTTAAATGTAAATTAATTTAAATGAAATAAAATTAATAATAAATGTGGCACTCACTGCATTTCAAGTGCTCAGTAGCTGTGTGTGTGGCTAGTAGCCACCACATGAAACAAGGCAGTATAGAGAATTTTTATCATTATGGAAAGTTCTGTTGGACAATGCTGGTCTAGAGTGCAAATGAGGATTTGAATCCCATTTTTGCCACTTGCTATTTGTATAATCTTGGGCAAGTTGCTGTACCTTTTTTTAAATTTCATTTAATTTAATTAATTAATTTATTTTTGTCTCTCTTTCTTCAGCCATTATCAGGAGATAATGATAAGGTGCGTACCTATGTAAGAATCGAATGAGTTGATGCATATAAAGAGGCTAGCACAGTACCTGGGATATATTTAAGTATTTCTTAATTTCCGTTATTTCCATTATCTTTCTACTGAGGTGTTTGTTGTTTGTTTGTGTTTTGTTTTTGTTTGTTTGTTTGTTTTGCATCAATGAATATTTATAGTATTACTTGACCTGAAAAAAAAAGAAATAAAGTGCCCACTCAAATAACTTAATTTTTGCCGCTCCAATAAAATCATCTTGAAATCATTTCAATCTCTATTTGAGATGTGCTCTCGGTAACTCCATCATCATAGTATTTACAATATGATTTTCTTTCTGGACTCTTTCTGTGAAAGAAGACTCACTGTCATCAAGATTTTAATTAATGCCTCAAACACTGATCTACTATACATAATCTCCTCAGTCATTGCTTAGCTGTAATGTCAAGAAAACAAGATGCATCAATAGGCAGTGTTTCGTCACTCACAACTGACAAGGCCATTGGCAAACGTTATGTGGGAGGTAGGCTGGATCCTTTTCTTTTAGAATTGCCCATTTAGGTTATTTTATATCATTAAGTTCCAATCTGCCCTTGTCTTGTTCTTTTCCGATGGGTACAAACCTTGCTATTTCTTACTATGAACCACAAGTAAATCAGTCTCTCAGTGGATGGATATTGCTCACAAAGTGTCGCACCAATGGCTATACCAGTTTGGTCCCTGCATCTGGGTATTTGGTGAAAATAAAAATTCCCAATGGTGAGGACATTGCTGACTGTTGACCAGCTGAATTCACGTATAGTCTGGTTATTTAAAAAGCTATCCAGGGATACTTTACCAAAAGAATGAGTAAAAGAATGAGTGGAGATCTAGAAGTCAAGAAAGTTGCCCAAGTTTCACATTCTATGTGGTACAAAAATAGTTTTCTTTGTTTAAAATACATGTCTGTGTGTGTGAGAGAGAGATGAAATGTGGCAGAATGCAATTTCCCTTTAAGCAGTGGTTGCAGATCAGAATACATTTTGAGTTAGTAGAACCCAGGCAGAGGGGTGCAGGTGATGGGCAACGAGTCTTCCATCTGATTTTTCTGGGCCTGGAGAATGCTGACTGGGCACAGCATGAGCTGGAGTGTAGTTAGATCTTGGCTTCAGATGAACCTTTTCACATATGGTATCCAACATGCTTGTATAGTTTGATGGATTTTAGTGATTTCTAAACTTTATTTTCCAGATGTAATCTGGTGTGCAACATCAATATGTATTTAAAGGAGATAAAAGTGAAAGTGTTCTCGTTAGAAGTAAGATGGATTCCTTTTTCTCCCCACCCAACCACCACCTTCCTATCAAATCGTTGAATGCCCTAAAGCTCTCTCATATGAACATTTTGGGGCTTAAGATCATTCTGGGTGGTGAGCACATACTGCAACACACAGACGATGCACTGTAGAACTGTACACCTGGAACCTACATAATTCTTGCTAACCAATGTTGCCCCAATAAGTCTAACAATAAAATTTTTTTAATTAAAAAAAATCATTCTGAGTCATACTCCTACCACTAAATAATCCTCTGTGATATCTCTGAGGGAAAAAAATGTAGAACACAGAGCTTCACAGAATATTGTACTGAAGTGAAATTGGGGGGGGAACTTAGAGTAGAAAAAACTATTCAACTTAACATGATTTTGTGAAGGATACATTCTTAGCACTTATGGGTCATCTTTAGAAAAAAAAAATAGAAACTGGAAAGGTGAAACCAAGAGATGTGAGTTCAAGTCCTAACCCCTACTATCAGTGGAGTGTTGTTTGGCACATCATTTAACCTCTAAGCTCTCTGTTCTTTGATTTCTTCATCTGTAAAAGGATTGAAATAGATATATTCTTGTAACCAGGTATTAAGTACTAAATCTAGACACAAACAGGGAGTCCAACTTGGGTGGGTGGGCAGTACAAATAAATTCAATATTGGTAATTTTGTAAGGTTCAACCCAATTGTACCTCCAGGAATCCAGATAGTCACATACTACACACACACACACACACACACACACACACGCACACACACATTACCCCAATATCAAAAAATGTATTTTGAATCATCTGTGCAGCAACTTTTTCAGGGAATAAAAAGTAAGTTCTGGGAAGCAGCATAACTGGTCTGAGATGTGACATTCCCAAGTCATTTTCTCTGCAGTATATGGCAGGCCAAGGAATGGTAATAGGAGCCTGTGTTAATTCTGTCTGAAAACACCATCTGGTTCTAAGCACTTATCTAGGCCATGGATGTCACAGCCTAGATGTGGTCACCATGATATTCAAAGGTCAAAGAGGGGTCTAATTACATGCCCCAGTACTTAAAGGGCAGAGTCACCAGAGCATGAACCTAATCACTCAGGCCAAACAAGACCCATTTATAATTTTAATTATCAGTGAATCAGACAACTCTATCAAATACCAATTATTTGGCTGTTGCTGAAAATAACTGTCTTGTCTTGTTAGTCTTGAGAATAACCCCTTGAGGGAGGTTGAAATGTTTTCTTTAATGTAAATATTTGTTAATATCCATCAAGCAGAATTAGACTTGTTTAATTATGTTCAGTAATCATGGTTTATTTTATTTATTGTTAGGAAACTTGCTGTGTAGGGAGAATGTCAGAGCAAGGCTGTTAAGACTGTACATTACCACCATCCAGGAAGGTATATCAGGACACAATTGAGATTTCCCTCCAAAAGCTCACATTGTGTTTTCATTAGAAGAAATAGTTCACCTTACAACTCGGCTGAACATTATTTGGAGTCTTGTTTATCATTATAGCTCAGTGACAACGTGTGTGTGTGTGTGTGTGTGTGTGTGTGTGTGTGTGTGATACACCCGGGACACGCAATATGCACGACAGGGAGCCTACAAGTCCCCATGTTCAGAGAAATGAATACATACTAACCAAAAATTTAGCTTCAGACTATCAATGATTCATTTTTCTTTCATTCCCAAATTACGTTTTACATAAAGGATCCAAGAAATGTTCCACAAGCGATTGAACTTAACTTGAAGCAGTGGATACCCCTCAACGACATTCTACTCAAGGAACCAGGTGACGTGGCAGATTCAGTAACTGTTGAATATCAGAAATTTCATGGGTTTCAACCTAATACCATCCAGGAGAAAAAAAAAAAAAAGAAGAAGGATGACAATATCCGGACTGTCTCAGTTTTTTAAAATTGACTATCTTGAGAATGAATCCCTATGAATAAAGAGTTTCCGGTCGTGGCCAGGCTGGCTGATGCGATCTGCCCTCCTGCCAGTGGGTCTCTAAGACCGGGATGGCCCACGTGCCTTTGCTGTCTACCTACAGCGATTAAGACCCAATAACGTGTTACCTGCCAGGCTTCGATATTTCCATTTCGTTTGCGATTTCAGCACTCCTCAGTCAGTCTTGGCCCTCTTCTAATTTTCATCTGCCATTATGCTTTCATTATCTTTCTTCCCAATATTTTAGATGTCCCACAAGCCTCTCCGTTTCCTTCATTAACAAGTAACCTTCCTTCTTCACGCCAAAGGCTACTTTTATTTCTACAATATTTATTACTAATTGGTGCACACATTCTTTTATACTTACAATCATTTTTCTGGTCTGCCCTTCACTTACCCTCAGTTTCTCTCTTCTAGAAACATTTCATGCTCCTTTGGTGATACTTGAAATTAGTTCTTGGGAGTGGCAAGGTACTGTCAGTTTTCCTTGAACCTGGCTTGAGGTTTTACTCTTCATTTACAAATAATACTTGATGCCTCCAGAATGGGTGCCTGCACCCCCACTTCCCACGGGCTTTTTGTCAAAGAAACATCACCACCGGTGCCTGTAACCAGACCCTCAGGTTCTTTCTGTGTCCTGCTACTTGGTTTTGATGTTCTCTCATTTGCCATTTAAATATTTTGCACTTCTCATTCTGGCCTTAGAACAAAGAACGTGTGACTTTGAGCAGACGGCATCGTTGACACTACCTCCCTGTACATTTGGAGCACGTCTCAGAAATGCCATCTCCATTACAAGTTCACGTGGTCAATCGCCTCTTCCTCTGAGTAGAAACTGGACCTCTGCTTGGTACTTTCTACATCATCAGAAATTCATTAAGAAATCAGCGTATTGCACATGAGTCACCGGGACATGCCCTTTTAGAAAGAGTAAAACTATCTTTAAAATATATGTATTACTATACATATTAACTGCAGACACATCAGACAATACAGCCAAGAAAATGAAAATAAAACCATCTGTATTACCCCCACCCAGAGATAACTACTACTCTTAACTAGTTTTAATAACCTTTAAGTTTCTCTCTCTACTTTTCTACTTGATAATTTATATATTTTTTTTCTCCTGGAGTAAGGTTATTTTCTCAAAAGGTTCTGATGGGTTTTTGCTTTTTCTTTCATCTAAGAAGGCTAATTTCTATCTATTCCTCAAGAATAACTTTCTCCCATGTTCTCTGAATATATCCGCCTTCCATTCAGTGACACGGGGTTTTTCTCTTGGCTTTTCCTCCTCTACTCTGCACTGCATGCAACACTAACATACCTGGGGACTAGCTTTCCTGCTAGTCCGATGGAAGTTTTAATTTCACACATCGCAATGAGAGGCCATTAAGTCAAAGATTAGAAACCATCTCCTGTGCTTGGGACAGAAGGGAAGGAAATCTGATGATTACAATGAGGTATTTGCTCTGCAAGTCAAGTGTTTGCCCCCAAAGCTGTGCGACTGGAAATTCTAACAGGCACGAGTCCAACAGAAAACACTTGAACTAAAAGTGTATTATCCTAAAGTGCACATTTTTATTTAATTCAGGGTAAAGCCAAATGAATCATAATAGGTCAATAATAATGACTTATGGCTTCCTTCATATGGCACATTTACAATAAATGGTAATTTACCATTAAAGAGAGGCATATTCCTTTGTGTGTGCGCAAGAAAAATTAGCATTAAGTCATACTGAGAAAGAACAGGTTTTCCGTTCCTACATTTTGGATTTGTATTCAGTTATTCAGGCTTAGGATATCATATGCAAGTCACTCCCTCTCAGCTTCCCCCTCCTCATTCCCATTTAGAAAATACAGGAAAGATTAAAATGTAACCATTTATGACATCATTCCAACCGTATGCTGATGGACTGCAGATCCATT
>PVJL010006123.1:0-97068 GCA_004026885.1 Lyroderma lyra
AATATTGCAAATGTGGGCGTGGAGCTTTGTCAGAGAAAATGCAGGGGAAAGAAATGAGTGGATTTAAGGAAATAGTGCCTCACGAGAGGGAGGTGATGGGGGATACGGAAGAGAAGTTGCTGATCGTCCTGGAGAACAACCTGGTGGAGAAGTAACAATGTGACCCAACCCCACGGAGGCAGAGTTCTGTAGATTTTTAGGAAAGGTGAGTTCTTAAACCAATGCAATGGGCACCATGGAAAGTGTCACTATCAGTGCTCCTGTGTGTGCACCATGGATCTTCTGGGCCAGAGCCCTTTGCAGGAGCTGGAGGCCTGTCTGTGGCTACTGCTGTGAATGTCAGAACTGTGGTAATTCATGCTGCACCTTTTACAGAAGTCTGGTGCTCACGTTTCAAATGCTTTTATTTAGCCAGCTCACAGTTATGTGGTCTTTTTTTGTTTTACAAGTACCGTTAAGTCTAAAGAATAGAGTCAACTACACATTATTTTGATGTATTTCCTTCTAGGCTTTTAGGTTCTAAGTAGTTTGGAGACGGCTGGGCTCAAACAGTGAAGCATTCTGTAGCCTAATTTTTCTCATTTAAAAAATCCTCCACAGGGAGTTCGGCGTTGGCGCTGTAGGCGCTGAGGCCTGGGTTCGATTCCCAGTCAGGGAGTTACCCACATACCAAAAAGCAAAAAAAAAAAAAAAATCCTCCACAGTATTTTAGTGAGACCTATTTATTGAAAGGTAAACATGACCAAATGGTTAGAAAGTATCTCAATATGTATCTGTAACATAATTCGTCTTTTCCCTAATATTGTTGAACCACTTCCTGGTGCTTCATCACATCCCTGATTTGTCCAGGTCAGAATCAGCGTAAGGCTGGGTCTGTAATGCAGTGCAGCATCGTGCCACTGGAGATGTGCGAAGGGCTGAAACGCACACCTTCACTTCTGACATTAGCATCGCTGCCATTGGCCTCATTAGTATCTTGGGTCCAAGTTCATATCCATCTGCTCTATGGAGCTTTAAGGCCTTAATGACTCCAGCCCTCTCCTCTAAACTCCTATGGCACATTTAATGAAGTAATTATATAATCATCCCTTAATTGTTTTATGTTAATTTTTTCCCCTTAAGTTAGTCCCCATCTCTCTGTGATGGACAGCAGCTGCTCTTGCTGTCAGCAGTTAGTCAGCTCCTTCTGGTGGCAGTGCCCCATGTTCTCACCTGAGTCACCAGCCCTTCTCTGACTCCCAGCTCAGTTCCAGAAATGTGGCATGTGAACTATGCCCAAGAAATAACCACTCGGTTCCCTGAATATGGTGACCGTTTTTAGGGACAGACACATGACACAATATGAACCGATGACAGTCAGGCCTGAGAGATGCTTTCCAACTGGACTCAATGATGAAAAATACAGAGCTAGGGCTGTGGAAACTACCTTGCTACCACCAGAGTGAAGATAAAGCAAACACAAAGAAAGCAGAGTTGACATAGAATGAAAGAACCAGGCATAGGTAAACTCCGTAAGCTTCTAGATCGAACTGCACCTGGAATTTTGTATACATGGGTACGTAAGTTCCCTCCTTGAGTGAGCCAGCCTGAGTAATATTTTGTCACCTGAAAAGTCAATTTTTAAAAAATAGAGTCCTAAGTGATTTGCCAATTAGATATTGAACTCTCTGAACTTGAGATTAAGCTTCCTCTGGTTCCCAACAGTACCAAGAACAGTCAGTGTTCAGTGTTCCATATTCGCCTTGGGCCTAGGGCCATGCTTTATTTTGCTTTGTATCTGTCCCAACACCGAATAGTGTAGTGGACATGGCCAACGTCTGTTTGTTATCTCTCAGAACTCGCCTCCAACTGGAATAAAACACTCTCATAAGCAGACTGCTGGTGGAGCCAACATCACAGGCAATACACCTCCTACCCTCTCCAACATGCATTCACCTCCATGCAGAACAGCTGGGAATTGCCCCAAATCACTTAGAGCAAGGCCTGATTTTTAGGAACACAGCACCAGTCATCTGTCAACATCTCCAAATTCCGAGGGATTAATATTTGCCTTTTCAAGGAACTCTTTTAAGTTTTATTTTTGTGGATCTATAACCATTCCTCCAAGAGCAATGTCAAATTTTTCCCTTCACCTGAAGAATCGTCATAGGATGCCTTTAATCCCCCTACTCCAAAGCAAAGGAAAGACCTGTTTCATTGAAAGAAAGACTACTTTTACCAAAAAAACAAAAGCAACCAAAACAACAACAACAAAAAACCACTAAAACTATTTGGATTCTACAGTGGTAAACATTGTGTCTGATTGTGGAAAGAACACTTAATAAGAGACCTCTCTTCCTCTTAACCACAATTTTAAGTGTGCAGGCACAGTGTTGTACGACAGATCTCAACAACTTAATCACCTTGCCCTTTGTTGTTAATATAAACATCTTCTAAAACAATATGACCACCACCTAAAAAAAAGAAGAAGAAGAAGTAGAAGCAGCAGCAACACAAAAGATAAAAACAAGAATCTAGTGACACAGCATGAATTTTGGAAATGTGTTCTCTGTCATGTGACTCTTCGTTTGAGAGGCAGAATACAGCTGGCCTGTCCGCCTGAAAAGCTTAAAGCCCATTCTAGAGATGAGAGAATAAATGGGAACGTTGTTATTAATACTCTAACATTTAAAGTGGATGCAATCATGCTAAATTTCAGATCCACTATCTTTTTTTTTTCCTTTTGATGGATATAGGCTAGTACTATTGCAAAATCACTTTCAACTGAACTTATAAATGGGGCCTACCTATTTTCTGGGGCTACAAACCCTACTGAGGTCACCACTACAGAAATTTGTGGCTCCTGAAGTACAGACAGAAAAAGAAACATGTAATTTTTTTCTAAGCAATCATCTACAAATAAAATGCAAAAACACTTTATCACTCCAGAGGGAAAGTGTTTTCTAAAAACTTCCTCTGTTGATCTTTTCAGAATTAGATATTCAAGGCTTTGCTCTACTTCGAATATATGGCAGAAAGATGTCATGTCGTAATATAAATCATTTTAGAAAAATATTGCCAATTAGAAAATACACGTTATAAAAAAATGACTCAAAGTGTTGAATGCTACAAACTGCCATAGAAGAGATTTATTCCTGGAAACAACTGCAACAGTTTGCAACACAATATCATCTTTAACAGTTGAACTACATGCATCGGTAGAGAAATCACCGTGGCATTAATATTTTATATATATATAGGAATCTGAGAACTTTAAAAAAACTACATGTTAAACTAACGCAAATACATTACAAAGAAGAAAGGATAGTAAGTTAAACTCCCAAAAGGTCAAATACAGTGAGAAAGTGAAAATGAATTCAAATTCAAGAACTGTAATTCTTGAAGAAATCCCATGACTATAGGTAAAATAACCAAAGAAAACAAAAAAACACTTAAATAAACAAGAAGTTTCTTTAACTAGATTTGTATCAAAGCTCCTCTATCTTATCAACTCTCTAGGATTACATAGTTGCTATACCAGGGCTGTCCAGAAAACATCCAGTCATAATTGTTTCTATTTTTCATATTCATATTACATGGCTGGATACTTTCCAGACAGCCCTCGTATATTGCAAAATTATGAGGGGTAGTCAAGAAATCTGCAAGATGGGGGGATTATCAGAGAGTGGGAGTACTCGTTTGATTGTGACTTATTAGTATACGAGTATGTGCCAGATTTCAGACTACTTGCATCTGTGTTCTTTCAGGTATCACTGGAGAACCACATCAAACGTGAAGAAAACACTAAGTATGGATAAAATTGTAATTTGCGCCATCATTAAGTTCCTCACAAAACAAGGGAAAACACCTCAAACCATTTTAGAAGAGATGTTAGCGGTTTAGAGGGACTGTTGCCCGGGGAAATTTGTAGTTTACAAGTGGCATAGCCTTTTCAAGCAAGGCAGAGAGTCTACTGAAGACGACCTCCATCAAGGACACCCTGTTGAGGCCACTTCCTCAGACACTGTCAAAAAAGTTGAGAAATGTGCAGTGGAAAATACCAAATTGAAAAAAGTAGTTTGCAGAAATGGTTGGAATCACCTACAACCATTCTGAATATTCTCCATCAGCATCTAATGATGTCAAAAGTCCGTGCAAGATGGGTACTGAGCATGCTCACGCCGTTTCAAAAACCACAGTGCGTCGAGTGTTCACAACGGTGTTTTGGACCTCTGCAGAGACAACAAAGATGGAGTTTTAAACCAGATTGTCGCTGGAGATGAAACTTGGGTTCATCATTATGAGTCTGAGTCAAAGCAGGAGTCCATGCAGTGGCATGAAAAGGGAGCACAACCCCCTAATAAGTTTAAGGTGTCACTATCGGCTAGAAAAATCATAGCTACTGGTTTTGGGGATATGGAGACTATCCTGCTGATAGAGTACAAGGATAAGGGTGTCACAGTATCTGGAGAGTACTATTCCAGTCTGCTGAAACAGTTAAAAGAATCTGTGGGAAAAGAAAAGGAACATGGACCCAAGGGGTGCTGCTTTTGCACAACAATGCGCCCGTGCATAAGAGCAATGTTGCGATGGCTCCTCATCACAACTGTGGCTTCCGAACCTTAAACCGCCTTCCCTGCAGGTTTCCAGACCTGGCTCTGTCTGATTATTATTTGCTCCCCATTACAAAAAAATGGAAGAAATTTAGAGATGAGGAAGAGGTTAAAGTTGCAATTTGAGGGCAAAAATGAAACTTTTTTTGAAGGTATAAGTAAAATTATTGAAAGATCTGTGAAGTGTATTAGGGTTAAGTATAAATACATTGAAAAGGAAAACTAATATAGTTTATTTTATCTTTCTTCCCCTTCATTCCGTGAATTTCTTGACCAGTCCCGTATAGTTGCTGTTCCCACTGAAATGAGAATGAGGCTTCTAACTCTTTTTAAATTACCTCTAACCCTAAACCCAATAGTAAAATCCTAGGCATTTTATATAAATTGTTTCATAAAGTCTGCAGAACAATTCCATTAGATAAGAATTTTTATCTCCATTTTAAAGAAGCACACAATCAATCACGAGGTCATACTTAATCCCACAACAGAACCCACAGTGTATCCTGTCCCACGAGGCCCCAAGCATACCTCCAGGCTCCTCCAGGCGCCTGGGGCCGCTCAGCACTGCGGAATGTGCACAGGCCAGAACCCAAGAGTTATGGAGTGGGTCCTGGCTCCCTGCGGACCAGACAAACCGCCACCCTCTGGCCCCCGCGCAGGAGGAGGCTGGACTGGGTGGGTCCTGGCGCCTTCTGGTTCTAACAGTTGAATTCAACTTGAAAAATCAAGCTTTGGCGAGGTTTCAATAATTTTCTTTCTCCTTTCCTAAGCACTTACCACCGACTAACTCAACACACGGCACTCTTAGTCTTTTTAGCCACAAAATGACTCAACTACCCTGCGGGCTAAGTGGTCAAAAGGCCTTTGTTTAACAGCCGCTAGCGATCTTTCTAGAAGCTGTTTTCAGGGCGATAAGGCTGTGGTAGAGCTGGTCACCTTCAGTGTCGCTTACACGTCACGTCCTAGGCTGCTTTCCCTACCTGCGCACGCTCCTCTTTCCCACTTTCCCACGGCAGAACTGTCAGTCCCTGCCAGCCGCAAGGCACAATCACAGTGTCCTTCACACAGACACGAGCACGCACACATACGCACGCACGTACGCACGCACACGTGCACTCAAGCATGCGCACGCACACACGCACGCAAGCACGCACAACGTACACGCATGTACGCACACACACAAGCACGCGCACGCACACGTGCACACTCAAGCACGCACACACATACTCGCATGTATGCACGCACACAGGCACACGCAAGCACACATGCACATACGCATGTACGCACGCACGCACACGTTGCGGATGGTTTCCATGACTCTGCCTGGCCAGATGTGAGCTCCTTGAGGGCAAGACACAGTCCCATCCCCGCGTCCCCAGCACCTCCTTGCTACCGTGCTGGGCACTGTAAGTGTTCATTTGAATATTGAATTTTTTTTTAAGGCAGGAAGGAAGGCAGATTACAAAAAGCAATCTAGATCTATATACTTTTATGATCCACAGGATCTTCCTGAAAGGTAAGACTTATAAATTGATTCATCTTGCTAATAATTTCCACAAATCTTAACTTTAATTTCAAACATGACATTTCTTACAATTTTCTTTAATAATCTGTATATCCCCTATCTCCTTACAACAATTAATACTTAAATACACTAAAAGAGCCTCTGTAACTCAAAAAAATTTGCAGGACTTTTTTAAAGCAGAAAATATGTGTCATGGAACACACTTTTATCTACACTGTTCAGGACTTGAGTGTTTTCACTTAAACCATTTATCTAGCCTTCCAGTTGCAAACCACAGCATGACAAAATCATTTGTTATCTGGAAGTGGCTAAAATGAATCTGATGGTGTTTTCCCATAAAAGATGCATATTTATCCTCCAAATTCATCTTATGTATCCTAGGCTATCTGTATGAATACTTTCTAGCTGTGTGCCAGACATGGGAAATCCTACCAATAGCGTCACGAGATCACCGGGTAATGAGATCACTGTTGGACAGCAGCTCCGGGCTCACAGATGCCCCGAAGACACTCAGCCCTCTCCCTCTCCGCCACTCCCTCACTGAATTGAAGGCAGCTAGCCCACTGCCCTGTATCCTGCAGCCCTTTCTCCTCACCTCGTTCTAACATCGTGGTCAGCGTGAGTTTTCAATTTAAACCATAAGCTCCTTTAGAGCAAGGAACTTGCTTTTTACTGAAGTCCTTCCCCCTCCTCTGACACCTGGATTATGTAGGAGGTACCTGGCAAATGCTGCCTGAATGATGAATCAGTAAATGAACCCGTTAGTTTCCGTGTTTCAGAGCAGAATCCAACTCTGTTGAACTGGATGCGAGGAGTGGTGGGGGAAAACGCAAGAAGGTGCACTCCACCCACCCATGTGGAGGAAGCAGAGAGGACAAGCTCTGTGTCCAGTCTCCACCTTCAGTATTGGGTTGGGCACCACTCCCTACTTCCCCACTTTCCTATTCCACTACATTTTCCTTTTTTAAAAACAGATGAAAATCATTTAACCTAAGCATCTCCGTGTTTCTACCAGGCTGCATTCTTCCATCAGTTCTATCTCCTATCTCCTCACACTCCAAAACCTTCCCTTTTCCCATTTGCTAAATATAATTCAAAGAACCAAGAGCCTTTTAATAAGACCAGAAGCGTTTGCTCTCTGGTTTGAGTCCAGCATTTCAGTGAGATTCTGATAGCTGAGGAGAATTTCTGAAATGTTTGCTGTGAGGTTTCCAAAGGGCAACCTCAATTTGAGATTTGTGAGCATGCCAACAGATGCGACTGAAAACATTTTGCACATAATGAAGGGTTCTTGCCTTCACTGTTTAGCTCTCTGCCCATTAATATGCAGGGCACATGGAGGGGGGAGGGGGATACACTCCTGAGCTAGAGTGAAAGCTCAGCTGGCAAGATATGAAGCTGAATAACGTAAAAGGAACCTTTAGCCAGATGACCACTTGAATAGCTGGCTGAGAAAAGGATGGGCCTCCTGCCAGTAAATGGAGAAATTACGAGTAAGCTAACAGAGCATCTTGCCACTGGGAGTTAAGAAAATGACTAAAATCCAATGATGAGACACCTCAAGACCATGAAAACAAATTGCCCCCAGAAAATCTGGCCACCTGACCAAGCTAGGAATCTGCAAGCCTGGGCTTAGAGTGCAATGCACACATCTGGGGGGGGGGGGGGGGTCTGGGACAAGCCATGCAGGCCACACTCAGTCCTGCAACATCCAGAATATGTTGGCCCAGGATGAGGAGAGAGCACAGGCAGGTGGTAAACTCCCAAATTCTGGGGTTGGCCTAGAAATAGGATGCATATCTTGCTAGTTCAACCAACAGTCCAGGCACCACTAGTAGACCAAGCATTTGAGCTTCCTGTCAGCGGTAAATTAAGATCCTAGCAACTGTAGCTAAATTAAAATTCTTGGCTTTCCAATTAACTAGCTGTGTGATCTCAAAGGACCTATTTAGGAGCCTATTTCCTTTTCTGTAAAAAGGTCTGTCTTTTTGTGACTATGACACAACAGTAGGTGTTATATATTTGCTAAATTAGTAAATAAAGGACCGCTTAATTGAAATAATGTATGCAAAGAATTGGCATACAACTGGTGGTTAATAAATGTTCACTATTCTGATTCTTCACTTCCCCTCTAACTTTTAAGAAATGCTTTGTATGTATTTTCCATGTGGTTTTCTGTTTGGCTTTTCTTAGTGTATCAAATGAACTGTCATTTTATTTCTAATTATAAAAGAAACAGGCATTCACTGCAGAAAATGAAACATATTACATATTACATTTGTAAACTGAGAAATGTACCAAATTGTTGTCCCAAATGTACCAAGCTGTTGTTCACAAAGACCTTACTATACTGTTGTCAGCAATGTGTAACTGTTGTTTTAATTTGCATTGATTACTACTGTGTTTGAACATCTTCATGTTTACAAATTACTTATATTTATCTGTGGTTTTCTTTGTTCATGTTTTTTACTCATTTGCTACTGAACTGTTTTTCTTGATCATGCACACACAAAACAGTATGCCTTGATGGCTGCCAATGTCTCTCCATCTTTTCTTTTGATTTTACTTGTGGTTAGCACTGATGATAATGTTTCGTTTCTATGTGGTTAAATATCAGTCTTTCCCTTTATGTTTTCAGTTTGGCATTCATGTGTTTTCAAACAAAATACCTACAATTTTGAAATGTTTTACTTTTTAAATTTTTAATCCTAATAAATGTTTAACAGATTTAACACAGAGCACAGCTGTTTAATATTAATACAAACTACTACCCCAGAACCAATAATATTTTCATTTATAAATGTATTTGTGTGTGGGTAGCACATTTCATTAAAGGTTGCGGTATCAGAATGCTAAAAACACAAAACTGAGTATTAGACATCATTGTTCTTTTGTTCCCCACTGTATAAAGTTTTATTTTTATTCACATTATAAAATGTGGTTCTTAAATTTTTTTCAAATAGAGAAAAATCAGGGAAAAAACATAAAAACACTATAAGTACCTAAAATAACCACCATTAATATTTTGAACATTTATATATATATCTTCACGCATATATGCACTACACCCATAGAGATACACATGTACATACACATATGCATTTACATAAACAACTGGTGCTGTATCTGTCTTATCACTCACTTCTTTTCTCTACTCCCAAACCTCACAGCCTGGTTGGTAAGTATAATGGCAAAATCAAGTCAGAGGAAACTCTTTGGGTTTTTAAAATATGGAATTACATTACATATACATCTCTGAACCCCCTTTCCCTAAACTACATTGTAGGGTTTACTCAATTGGTCTAACTCACTTGTATAGCTACTTAATATCTCAGAGTATGATTGTACAACAATTTATTTGGCCATCCCACTAGTGAAGTTTATTTACTTTATTTCCAATGTTTTGACACTATACACAATGATGCAATAAATGTAGTTGCATATATACAACCTTACTAACCAGTGCTTTTACTTTTATGGGATAGATTGTCAGGAGTGGGACTATGGGATCAAAGGCTAAGTTACTTTTATTACCCTCTTTGCTTCCCAATAACAGTCCTATCTAATTATTATTAATAATATTACACAAGGAAACATAGAAAAGAACATACCATACAAATTTTTCCACCATGAACTTGAAGATAAACATCCAAAAATATTGAGAGTTCTAATGACTTTAAAATATATTGAATGACTTATGATTATCAACCAGGTCTCAGGTCAGCTATAAAAAACTACAGGGGGGAGAGAAAAAAAAAAAAAACAAAAACTAGCTAAATGCAAAAGTCATTATGAGAAACCAGAACCTCTCAATGCCTCTTTACCCACAGAATAGATTTTTATGCAACAGAAAGGCATGAATTTAGGAAGTCTGTTTCAAAAATTCATCAATCCAAAAAGATATAACTACATATGTAGAGAGAACCAAGGAACAGCTCTAAAATTCAACTCAGAAGACAACTGCAAACCCCAAGGTGAACAGAGCCACTCTGCCAACATCTTGCAGATGGCTCATCATCAAACACTCGCTGCAGCCCACACAGACTCCACCTTGGTTCCTCTCCAGGGCCCGGCATGCCCTGCACTGTTTCCGGGCACCGACTTCTCTACAGGTTCCACCTGAAACACGCAAGCAGCCACTTGCTTTTAATGAACCCTCCCTCTTTGCTCCCCAAATGCACATCTTCCCATTATATTTGTAAAAACTTTTAAATAATTCTATGCTGGTAAGAGTAATATGCCAGCACAGCATCAGGATAACCAACAGTCATATCTCTGCAAGAAAGTTAATCGTTCGGACTGATGCCATTCCATAGGCCGTTTGTACAAAGAGCCAGTGAATCCATTCACTGAATTGCTTTAGTAAAACTACTTTTGATTAAAATATACTGACAATATTAACAATTATTCCAAATAAAATGAAAAGAAAAAATTACTCATGTTTTAAACCACAGACTGTAACTTGATAAAAATAATAATGTGTTGACTGGCACAGAAAGCCTTCATCAGATTCAGAATAATATTTTCCACATTAAGTGAAACACCTTATTCTACCATGTAAGAGAGGGTACCAATGGCTTAAACAGCAAGATCTTGATCAAGTAGCAAGAAAATTAAAACAACTAGCATTCTATAGCCTTAAACTAACTTAATTTCTCATACAGGAAAAGGAAAGTAACCAGCCCATTTTGATGCATGTATTCAAATTATGGCATACTACTCTTGAAATACTGCTGATTATTTCATAGAATACCAAGTTACAGTTACAGCAGCAAACATCTTAAGAGCCCACTATAAACTCCATGGCTTTGACGTGCTGGCTTTCAACCCAGAGTTTAAAGTGGGAAAAGTCACATCTCTGTGGTTTTAATCATTCTTCAACAAAGGATCATTTATAAAACGAATGGTCATAAAAACAATTAACACCTAACAAATGAAATATTTCTCATGTTACTTTCTATGAACACACATTTTCACACCAAAACATTAATATGAGAGGTCATAAAATTGAAATTCTCTTGGTAAGTGAATCCTTTACTTATATGACTATTTCTTGACTAGAAAATATGTGCCTTTGAGACAGCTTTCCTTGGAGACTAATACCTGTAAAAAGGAACATTTGGAAAAAAATACAAACAGCTGTTTTTAAACCCCTCCAAAATATTTTAGAAGTAGGTCATGCTTTCATGATTGGTATGACTCTTAGCCATGGAAAATCCTGAAATTTTCAGTGGACTTATATGTAATATTTTTTAATTGGTCTTTTAAAATCTCTGCACTAAAATTTTGAAAGATTCTCTACAAGTTTCTCAGGCATTTTCATCACCAACTATCACTAACTAAAATACAATGGGTTGATTTCAAAGCAAAACTAAGGCTTTTCTTGATTAATTAGTAATAAGCTCTTCTTCTTTTATTGGATGCTGGATGAACTAGATGCATCTGGATCACATTTCAATACTCAGATGGTACCAAGTAAAAGCCCTTGTTGGCTTACAAGTTGTCTAACTCAGAATGCATTTTTCTCTAAAATTCAATGTTACAAATAGAAACTGCTTTTCTAAACTTGTCCACAAAATTCTGTATGATCCATGTAAAATGAAATGCTCCATGTGTTTTCCATGCAGGAAATAATTTCCTTTGCAATAGCCATTCTACCACCAATATTAGCTATTAAACAAAAACAAAGCACTAATGGGAATTATGCAAGAAATATTTACTTCTCTTGAAACCTGGTGCTTGAAGCAAAACATAGTTTAAGCTGTTTTTTGTAAAAACCAAAGAAACAAACAAATGAGATCATTTATTAGCAAACTTTGGAGAATCTATCTTCATGTCTGGCTTCCGTTAACTTATTTATTTCATTTTGATAAAACACTCCTGCTTTCAATACCCATTCTTTTCTTGTTGGTTGATAATAACACTATTATTATATGGAAAATTATCAGTTTAAGTTTGTTTGGGAAAAGCAAGTTTAACCGGAGAGAAAGACCTTTTGAACTTGTTTACGAGGTTCCAAGAGCTCTGGGGCACTGAGCAAAGACACTACTTAAGCCTTGCTTTACTTCAAAATTTATAGTTGTGAAATTCTCTGAAAGATAAGGCTTCCAAAGTGCTGACCATATGGTTTTCAACTATAATCAGGGAAGATATTTTTTTTTTGGTATACAAAGAGAAAGAGGAAAATAGGAGAGACTAAAGATCAAAAAAGAGATCAGAAACGATATGTATGTATAAATGGAAAAAAAACTGTCTGAAGTGGAAAGTAAGTTATGAAAGAAAGAGGAAGAGGGAGGAAGGACAACTCTGACTGCATGAGTCATCTCCACTGAGATAAGAGAGCAAGGCTTGTGGTACGGAGCGAGCAGAGCTGCAGACACACGGGTGAGACCTGGTGAGCCTCTGGAAAGGCAGCTCGCACGCAAGGAACACCAAGGACACGGGAGGGTCTCCAACTCACAAAGTTCCAGGTGCCAGTACTGAGGGCCGCAGGCTTGGAAAGCTCAGAGCGTCTACTTTTTAATGTATGCACATCATTCTAACAGCCTTTAAATGTACAACGCATACAGTTCCAAAACAATGATAACCGCCTCTTCTGTTCTTGCAACATCTCACGCCAGACCTTTCTGAGAAAAGGGGGAAGAACCCCACTACTCATCTAATTGTGGACTTCTGTGTAATCGGAAGAGAAAAAGCACGCTTCCCAACCCAGCCAATAATAAACGAGACCCTTAGGCAGGATGACTGACAGTCCTTATAATTTTATCCCAGGGAGAACGAAGAGAGTACTATTTTTATTCATCCCAGTATTTAATCCTTTGCCTCAGTAATACACTGGATGGCACTAATTTCTATGGTTAATTACATATTCCCTCAAACAGAAAAGATTTTTCCTTAGCTTTGTTTCACTGAATTCACAGAGCCATCCCAGAGGAATATTACAGCCAAATGAAAAGTTATTTCACCAACTGAAACACTAACTTTTTTGTAGAAATGTGCTATGCAAGCAGGGTTTGCTAACTCCACCCTCTTGGTTTTACACAGAAACTTTGTTTTTCTTCTGCTTCTTCCCGTTTCTAATATGGTGTATCTTTTTCGTGCATGCTGACAACCAAACATTTAACCACAGGAAGACTTCCACTTTCCCTAACATCCTAGATTTAGAGCAACAAATAGATACTGCTTTGCACATGGTGTGTACTTACAATCCTTAACTACCTAGGCATCTGTAGCAACATTATTCTCCATTAATAACCCTTTTGTCTTATACCACTTTCTTCCAGTGAACCCTGCCTCCAAACGCACGGTTTCCATGCTTATCAGACACCACTGTTCCTAAGGGTCATGCTGCAGTGTCCAGACAGACAGGGAGGAAGAGACTCCAGAGCCAAGAAGGGGAGGCTCCCTACTTTTACTACTCAACTTTTGTTCCTTAAACACAGTTATGCATTCAACACATTTTTATTGAGCATCTATTTTATGCCACTCACTAAGTTCTCTACTCTTAGCCTCAGCTGACAGTGAATGGAAAGAAATAGTTTCTGAAAATGGAAACTTATAGATTCCTTTAAAATTAAATTTTTTTTTATTTGAGCTTCTAACCAGTTTTGCTTTAAAATTTTTTTCAACTATCCTTTACTTGGGCGGTGAAAAGGTAGCCATGGTAACCACTGAATAAAGGTAACTTATTTAATTGCCTTAAGAGAACATAGCTCAGGATAGTCATCACTGGTTTGTGATGTCTTTTCTGTCCTTAATTCTCACAATTTACATTGTGTATTATTCATATAATGTTGATTGGTACATTGATTATTGGAAACAACATTTGTATTAATACAAGGGTGGAGAAAGTAGCAAGGAAATGACATTCATCTATCACAGCCACCATTACAACAAAGTATTTTACCTGCCATCTTTGCTTAACTCTTATAATAAACAGAACATGGGAATAAACAAGCCATTCTAGGTTAGGAAAGGAGTCTCTGTAACAAGTGAAAATGGTTTCCTTAAATGATGCCATAGCACATTTCTCAGGACGCGAGAACTACGATCTCCCCAATGGGCTGCCAAGTGCAGAAGAGAGGAGAAACTAGGCTGGGAAGCAGCACGGCCTAATGATTTCAGTCCTTGGTCATCATCCTTGAATGCCATTTCTTTGACGTTTCCCAACTTGGAAGAAGGAAGTGGATATACATTTTGGTAAGATAACGTAATTTATCATACGTGATCTATTACTTCAATACTTTGAGGACCTTGGTTAGTACCTCCCAAATACTGTTCACAGGCCACCTCATGGCCACCATTCCATTTGTCTCCATCGCTGCCATCACACTGTAATGGCAATCTACAGCTTGGCTCCTTCTCTTCCTCAGGCCTATCCTCTTTCAGTCTCCTCCTAAGGTGTACCATAGAGCATTTTTCAAATGTATTATTCCATTGACAGCACACGCTCAAAGACTATGGGCCCGATAATATATGCTGGATAGAACTCTTTACCAACTTGCATTACATAGCAGATAAAGTTAACAGTGCATCTAAATTAACCAAAACATATTCTTTTCTTTTAGGAACTAGCACCAACAGAAATTTTGACTGCCCCAAGATCCCAAGACATTGAGCACCAGTCAGTCGTGAATCAGAATCTATTGTTTGACCTTCTCAGCTTTCTGCCTTACTACCTGAACAAAGTAACATTTAATGTACATATTGACGGATCACGATGGGTAGTCTAAGTCTGAAAGGGACAGGAAGTCACAGGCGGTGAGTCTCTTCATCCCACATCCTCTCACTCTAAAAGAGACATCCCAACACGGGTGAGAGACCAGCCAGAGCGAATGGTTGGACTCCACGATGGGCTGATGAGGGAGACTTTTTTTTTTTGACAGTTCCTACAATCCAGCTATGCATAGGCCCTTCTCACTGAAGATTCACAAAGCAAGGGAGGGCAAAGAGGAGTCATTTTTTAACTGAAAATTTAATGAGCACCTACTACATTCCAGGCACTGATCTGGGTGCTGAGGGTTCACTGGTGAACAAAAGAGAACTTCTTGCCCTCATGAAGCTTCTTATTGTGAGGAGACAAGAAGAAAAATAAAACCCCACAGAGAGTGTCAGGCGGTACTAAGTGCTGTCGAGGGGAAAGGCTGAGGTAAGAGGGGTGGAAGCATGAAGACTGTGGTTTTGTATAAGGGACTTAGGCAAGACAGGGCTCTCTGGTAACTCTTTAGGGGAGACCTGAAATAACTGAGGGACCAAGCAGTTCAGGACTATCATTGCCGTGTGTGTGTGCGTGTGTGTGCACGTGTGTGTGTGTTATAAAGACATTAACCAGAGTTTAGGACTGTATCTGGCAAAGGTTTAGACTGAGAGAAGCCACAGGTCAATACTAGAAATATGGGGCGGGAGCATATTATTTTATTGCAAATTCCTTATATTTCTCTTTGTTATCAAAGTTAGATCACTGTCTTCATTTAAAAAAAAATAATGTGTGCATAATTTCTAAAATCTATGAGTTCCACATCAGATAGTAAAAGAGATTACAAAGCATGCTGTGTGAAAGAGCAGGTGTTGGGTCTTCCTGCTGTGGTATGTTCACTCACTGGGAGTCACAGGGAACCCAGAGCAGTCATTGGACAGCCACCAGGGAATCGGCACCGGGTGTCTGGAGGTTATGTTATTATACGGAGTCAGACAGAAATTTACCAGGCAAGCCAGATAATTAAATAACTACAAGTTGTAAATGTTATAAAAGGGACAAACGAACTAACAGAGAATAAAGTTGGGGAAGAGGGTTTAGATACGGGGTCAGGGAAGAATTCTCTGAGAGTTCCAGGGGGGACAGCAGGAGGTCTGGAAAGGCTGTCAGGAAGCACTTTACACTTGGGAGCGCATCTCGGTTTGCACTGGGCACAGCTGACATGTCAGACGGCACAGCCCTGGTGGCTGCCTTGTGGGCCTGTGCAGAACCATGAGACAGAATTGGCTCTGAGATGAGAGATGTTGAAGGGGAATCACAGGCTCCTGGGTGCTCAATATACCATTCTCTCTACTTCTGAAATGTCTTCAAGCTCCCATTAATAAAAAGTTAAAAGAAAAATAAATGTCCTTGAATGCACATCTATCTATAGCTGTCAGTTTCCTACAAATGCTTTGTTTAAATGAACTCATACCAAGAAAAGACAGATCCTAAAACTGACAGAATAAGAACTTTTTAATGAAGCTAAAATATAACTTAGAAATTCAGTCATTAAGGCACTAAAGTGGCCCATTCACTAAATTTCTAAATAATGGTAATAACTTGTAAGTTTATTAAAAGGAGGCCAAGTAAGTTAAAATGAAGAGTCAATAATATGATAGGCTACTAAAGGCTCTTAAGAGAATTTTAAAAATACTAATACTCTGGTTCTTCCAAATGAAAAGCTGAGTATTAATTATGTTAACACGGACTTTATGGGGCCAGGAAATCAGTTCAAGCTCCTACAAGGTTTTCACTCATTTTAAACATATAGAAGTAAGTAATATGAAAACGATCTTCAATTTTTTAACTTTTAGTGAATTAAATTGACATGTAACATTATATAAGTTTAAGTTGTACAGCATATTATGTTGATGAATTTATATATTTTGATTGTTTAACTTTTATTTTGTTACAAGTGCCTGAAAAACATCAGGTGTGTAGGTTTTCAGGCCTGCCCAATCCCCTTTTCAACAATATGTAAACAATTAAATACCAGTTACAGGATCTCAGCAATAATAATAATAATAATAATAATAATAATAATAAAGTAACTGGACTACATCAAAATGGAAAATTTTAATGCTGCAGAAAATTATATCAAGAAAGTCAAAGAAAACCCACAAAATGGGAGACAAGATTTGCAAATTACATCTCTAATAAGGGACTTATATCCAAAAACATTCTCAATAATAAAAAGACAACGTACTTTAAAAATGCCCCAAATATTCGAATACATCGTTCTCCATAAAAGATACAAAGACGGCCAATAAGCATATAAAAAGATGCCGAACATCATTAGTCATTAGGGAAATGTGAATCAAAACCGCAATGAGATACCACTCCACACCCACTAGGATAGCTATAACCAGAAAGATACTATCAAGTGTTGGCAAGTGATACAAGAAACCACGTACATTGGTGGTAGGAATACAAAATGGCACAACTGCATTGGAAAACAGTTTAGGAATTCCTCAGAAAGGTATGTACATAGTTACCATATGACCCAAGAATTTCACTCCCAGGTACAGAAAACTGAAAACATATGTCCACACAAAAGCTTATACACAGATGTTCACAGTAGCATTATTTAAAATAGCCAAAAAGTAGAAACAACCCAAATATCCATCAACTGATGAATGGATAAGTAAAATGTGTCAATCCATATAATGAAATATTATTTGACCAAAGGAAGGAAGAAAGTACTGCTACATGCTACAACACAGACAAATCTTGAAAACATGCGAAATGAAAGAACGAAGTCACAAAATGCCATATACAAATCTACAGAGACAGGAAGTAGACTTGTGGTTGCCTAGGGCTGGAGGTGGGGGTTGGAAGGAAGATGAGGCTTGGTTTCTTTGAGAGAAGACAAAAATGTTCTAAAATTAAATTGTGAGAATTGCTACAGAATCCTGCAAATATAATAAAAACAATGAATTGTACAGTAAATAAATTATAGCTCAATAAATCTGTTTTCCTGTTTTTTATTTTTAAAAAAGTTTGCTTTAAAAAAAATTCTGTAACTACCAAGACTGGAAATAGAAAATGAAGACCTTTGACTTATATGAATTCTTTGTAATCCACTTAAATTGGTTGCTATGGTCATTAAAAATTATGTTTTTGAAATATATTTAATGATGGCATAATATTAAACAAATAAGGCAGAGTACAAAACTCTGTAATTTTATAAAATCAGAAAATGTATGTAAAGGCTAATGATTCTTCTCTAGATGGAAGAATTAGAATTCAAATATTGTACTTTAGAATTCTCTATTCTTTTCTGTATTTTCTCCAATAAGCATACATTATACTTCATAATCATAAAAATAACTCTTTACTTTTTCAGATGAACCACATGCACACAGCTACAGTATTATTTAACTACAGTTCTTTAACATCCCATATCTGAGAATAGGTTTTCCCTTTCATCTTTCAAACTAAAAACTCACATATATCCCCAAACTTTTTAGGGAGATAATACTGCATAACGAAGCAGTCCAAAACTTAGCGGCTTAAAATCACCATTTTACCGGCGCACAATTTCAAGGGTCACGAATCCGAGCTACGCAGGATGACCCACTCTTGCTTCTGGCCTTGGTGACGGCTGTCAACTGCTGCGCCTTCCTTCTCCACCCCGTCACATCTCGTCATGTGGGAGTCCAGCTCAAGCCTCTTTTGCCTGGTGGCTGCTTGTCAATAGGAAGAAACTGAAGCTGCAAAGTCTCTGCAGGCCTGAAGTCACACAGCGTCACGGTCACACATTCTATGAGTAAGTCAGAGGGCCAGCCCAGATTCAAGGGAGGCGACCCAGACCATACCTCTTGCGGAGGAGGGGGTGTGCATGCGAGAATGGGAGGACCTGCCGATGAACCCGTCTGCAAACAACCTGGAGACCCGTACGCAGGAGAAACCAATTGGTTGTTGAGATAAATACACAAGAGCTCGACTTCGCCTTTGGTGAGAGGCTGCTCTATGGCCTTTTTACTGTCCTTATAAAATAAGAGATGCACACCACAGAAAAGATGTTGGCCCTTTCATGTGATAAAAATCACATTCCATTTACTAAAATTTTACTATTTTAAAAAAAAATCACAGAAAAAGGGAGAAAACCTCTAACTCTGGTATTAACAAGATTTTGCAATAGTAGGGATGCATCGCCAAAATCCTAGGCTTGGTGGGCCACTGGCCTCTCTCTGAACTGGACAACTCAGCGACCACAGCACAAAAGCAGCTGCATGCACACATGCAATAAAACTGACTTATGGACACTGAAATTTCGATGTTGTGATTTTCACACATCATGAAATAGTCTTTTAATTTCTTAAAAAACATTGTTATGTATAGATGCAAAAAACCATTTTTAGCTCAAGGGCTGTACAAAAAACAGGTAGTGGGGTGGGTCACAGTTTGCCAATTTCCGTACTACAGTTAATTCAAAGAATGTAATAAAAATGCCCAACAAAGAATTGCTCCGCTGAGTACCCTATACACACACCCACATATGTTCCCTGTGTATCATTCCCAACTTTCAGCTACTAAATTTTTCACCACCTTCAAACTGCTCCACTTAAATGCCAATTTTACCTTTCATTCAACTTTTTTCATTACTTCAACTATTAGTTTCTTTTAACCTGCTTTGTTACTGAAAACTGTAAGGCCTGTTCACTTCCTGTGCCAGAAGACAATAGCCTTCAAACCTCAATGCACACTTTTTACCTTTATTTACTAGAAAATGCCAGCAAACTAAAAATTAGGAAACTACCCCATCCTGATCACTTATTCCTAGTATAGTGTTTAAGTTTTAAATAAAAAATTTGCTGGAGATCATGTTAACAGTGACCATATACCTAAAAAAAAAGTATAAATTACTAGACACTTGTCAGCTTAGCTAACACATACAAAAGGAACGAATGTCACTATTGGTGGTAATGGCAGCAGCAGGAACAAGCTGCCAAGCACAGCTACAACTACGAGGCCTCCAAAATAGCACGGTATCTGCTCTTACATTAGACCTGCCTAATCTGTGAATTCCTCCCGATTTGCATTTAGCTCCTAAAGTCTCTATTCAGGACCAGTGGCTATCACCTGACATTAGCCAGGGTCAACAGGCCACATTAACCCTTGTTTGGAACACCTGGCTTTCTCACCAGGCATCTGAAGAGACACAGATGGTCTGATAATCTCTAAATATGCATCATCTGTGTCTGAAAATGCTGGCATTGCTGATGACCCGGGAAACGAACAACGTGTGATCATCGTTACCTGCAGTTCTTTTTTCACACAAGACTGATCTTTGGATCCTTCTGCTTTTGTCTAGCAGAAGCCATCTCTGATGCAAGCAAACAAACAAACAAAACTAAAAACCAACCAACAAACAAACCACAGCTTAGTTTACAATACAGTATAGTACAAATAAAAATGAGGAAACTTTGTATTGGATCAAGTTGATAAACTTATACTAGTCAACCCTCAGCCTCCAACAAGGGGAGCTAGCTATGAGATGAAAGATGTCTGTGATCTCAACTCTTCAAATGTATGCTAATATTGTAGAGTCAGGCTGTCCTTTAAGATCTTAACAGTACTCACATTTTACATTTTTACTTCATCACATAGTTTGCAATCACATTTTAAGTCACTGCAGAGACAGATTCAACATGCAGTAGGTACTGACCCTGAGTTTTCCAAACACAGGTGGGTCAAGAGTCCAGACCTAAGTCAGAGCTGAGTCTGATCCTGACCCCACCCCTCATAGTGTCAAATTGGAGAAATCACTTCATCTCTCTGAGCTGTTTTCTCATCTGTCAGATGTGCATAATGAGTGCCCTCTCCTTTCAGTGTTGCATAAATGTTAAGTGAATGACAAAGGTGCACCTGCTTTGTAAACAGTTTAAAACGAGTTATTTTCTTTTATTATAAGCTTTTCTCCTCAAGTGTCAGGAATTATTTTGTTCAGTTCTGCAAGTTCTGATTTAAAAAAAAAAATCTGTTCAGCCTGTCTTGTTTTATGTTTTAATCACAGCTTCATTTTTCAAGACTGAAGAGTCCTCCTTTATTTTAGTTTCTTCTCCTGGTTTGGTACTTCTTTCAGTTTCTTAGTTGTCCCTCTTAACCCATCCAGGCTGCCTTACAGCTTTCTTACTAGTGACCCAACACACACACGATTCAAAGTGTAAGATCGTGAAGTCTTCTCTTTATACCTGTCCTGGATCTGCCCAGTATTTTCTTGCATTACCAGCTACAATGAGCAGCACATCAGCCAAACACTCACTAGTAACTAGTGACTAGTTCTGAATGATTCTGTCTTAAAATACTAATAAGAAGTCTGGAGTCCAAATATTTTTTATGTAGACTTTTTATCGTTGTTGTTTCAAATGCATTACTTCACACTTTTCTGTACAAAACTCAGTCTGCTGACTCCCCAACTCCTGTGGCTTCAAATCTGTGACAAATCATCTTTCAGTTTATCTCGTCACTGGTTTGCTGTTTTAGTATCTATAAATGTTTAATATCAAAATGCAAATTTAGGCAATCCCATAGCATCTAGTTCTTTTGCCAAAAGAAAGTATCAACAAACTTCTAAAGCTTCTTTCCGTGCCTGCCCACAAAAGCCCACATCCAATGTGTTTTCTGAAATGTAATTGTGTGTCATTATAGTTTCTTGTGTACATATGGTATACTCATAATAAAAAGGAAATTTATACCCAGTGGCTCTCCCTGTCTTCTTAAAGATTATTTCCTACCTCCAAAAACAAAATAAAACTATGAATAATACCAATTTATGTTTACCAGAAAACCTGCATATGCAATATCCCAACATACAGTATCAGCCTATTATCAGAAGGATCCCTGGTCTACAGGACACCAGTCTCCTCAGCATCATCCTTGTAAGCAGAGTCACCTGCTAAAAACTGTTGCACTGTCTCAGGCATATGGCAAAGTGACCATCTGTCGAGTACCTATGGGTTCCTTGAAAACTTCTGGGAAAATGCCCAGTCTTTTACTGCTATTTCCTAGCATTTCACTGCCCTGCCAAATCCCTTCAGACTGTGCTCTGCTGTGTCCTTACAGCGTTTCTGACGCCCATCTTGCTTGCAGCTGCCCCATGTCAGCGCACCACGCACAGCTGCTTAACTTTGTGGATTGTCTGCTATTTTGGCAAGGGGCCAGCCTAGTAAAAACAGTGGGTGGGAGAGGGTTATTTTCATGCTTGTGAAACAGATGCAAAGAAAAAAACCTCATTACTGGTGACAATCCTGTCATTTAATGTCAACTGTGGCACACAGGCCATGTGGATGTATTTTTTTGAAGAATTCTAAGGTTTACCTTTTCAAAAGGATTTTGATTCTTAGAATGGTTCTGCCTTAATGTGACTGTTTAAAATTCTGGAACGGAAATTATAGTAACATAGCCTGAGAGATTATATGCATAAAATTTTTAAGAGGAGTTTATTAACAAAGTACCTTCGTATTTAGTACAAGGCCAAGCACTTACACTAACTAGGCAGAATGGGCTAGGACGTAAGAATCCAAGTCGCTACCTCTCTCAATCATAGTGATCAACCGTAATAAATTTCAGAAGGAGGATGAATCATCAAAAAGAAAATTTTCCCTGTGAAATTTGGTCATAACATAGAATCAAAGTCTCAAGGTTAAGAAGTTTGAAGCTGCTAAATCCTGTCACCCACAAGGGAAGGCTCTGGGGCCAGTCGTTGTCACCCCCAGTCACACACAAGGGTAACTGGGCAATACTGTCATCAGTTGTGTTCTTGGTTGTTTGATACCAACAATAATTACAGCTTTTTTCTAATACTTGCTTTTCATACTTGAAAGTAAGTAGATTCAATGCCTTAGTATGGCTTTCCCTCTCATGTGAATATTCATTCTTGAGTGAGGGGAAGGAGTGGGCCTGTAGCTGGTGTATCAAGAATGCTACACAAACCCAACTCTGCCCATGGGAGTGTGTGTTCTTGTGAATGTTTATCCATCTTGCCCACCACTTTGGAAAAGACTTTGAAACATACTGACCCAGCACATACTTGGATAATTTCAGGAACAGGAAATTCATTATTCCCAAAGGCAGCGGAATGTATCCTTGGACAACTTGAACTCCTAGACAGTTGTTCTTATCTCCTTAAGGAAATCTAATCTCCCGACTGTTTCCACACATTACATCTTAATTAAACCCCACAGACAAATTGAGGGAGAGGGTTCTAAACTCCTGGGTTCCTTTCAGAGACCGGAAAAATGTTATCAGTCAGTGTCAAGAAAACTGTTTTCTTCCTGTCCATTATTCTAGGTTGAGGAGACAATTAACAATGGAAGAAAGCAAGCTCTTCTTTCTATTTTAAGCCATGAAAAAGGAGAGAGTGGTAACAAGTTGGTTAGTAAAATTTCAGTATTTTAAATTTGAAAATGAATACAGGTCATATTTTATTAGCGATGAGCCCACCAAAATCAAAATCATTTGAAACAATTTTAAAGAAGAAAATTTTCTGAATGCATCAAGAAAGCAATGATGGATAATACCATCCAAAACACTTAAAATACAGTACCAGTATAGAGAAGGTTTCTACACAGACTTAAAATGAAGGGTTATATCTAATAAACCTGTACGAAGTCTCAGATACCAAGCACAAAGGTAAGAGCCACCTTACAGCATTTACTCATACATTTCTTTAGTAGTAATGATGGAAAATGGTGGGAAAACTCCTGTTTCTAAAAGCATAAACTGTTTTACTCACAAAAGTTGAGGCCTTCCTATTTCCATTTAGGTCCTCACATACATGCACACCCGGAACCAAGAACAAAAGACCTGGGCTTGTTATAATTTATCATATATCTCAAAATAATCCACAATAATCAAGAATTAAATTCAAGAAAGGGATCACTGAAAGATCTCTTTGTCCATCTTTAACTTTAAAGTCACTGACCCAATTTACTTTTTTCTTGTAAGAGGTTTCACAAAACTTGCTTTTTGGAACCCTTCAGGGGGCTGGGGGGCCAATTCCAACCTTGGAGCCCCCTGTCCTTCCTCTCCTGCTCTTCCTCCTCCTTCCCTCCAGGCCACCTTACCCAAGCAATTCCCCCTTCATAAGCCTGTAACACTAACAAAGCAAACTCCTGAGTATTCCATTAATAGAGTATTCCATTAATGTCCAAAAACATTAACAAACAAACTGGTTTGCAGTGTCACTAATCCCTTAGAGCAGCGGTTCTCAACCCCTTTGGGGGTCGAACGACCTTTTCACAGGGGTCGCCTAAGACCATTGGAAAACACATATTTCCGACAGTCTTAGGAACCGAGACACCACTCCTCTAACCGTCTCCAGGCGGGTCCCCCCACATGCAGATACACCCACATACGAGTACCCGGTGTGATGACATTATCACGCCAACCCCATCACATACACCCCATGCAAATACAGGTGTATGTGAAAGGGTTGGCACCATAATGTACTTATGCGGACCAGTCACACATGTGTAGAGAGCAGCTACTCTGTTAAAAGCAGCTACACCATGCTTCAAGACAAAATTTCATTTATTTGTAATTAGAAATAAATATTTCACAATATATAATTACATAGTTTTTGTGATTAATCACTATGCTTTAATTATGTTCAATTTGCAACAATGAAAATACATCCTGCATATCAGATATTTACATTACGATTCATAACAGTAGTAAAATTATAGTTATGAAGTAGCAACGAAAATAATTTTATGGTTGGGGGTCACCACAACATGAGGAACCGTATTAAAGGGTCGTGGCATTAGCAAGGTTGAGAACCACTGCCTTAGAGGAAACAGATACACGCATCTCTCTGTGAGCAAGCACTGAAGGAATGGATGGCTTCAATCTGGACATGTCAACAATGCATAAGGGCATTGCTTTGGAGAAAGTGGAACCAACAGAGAGCAGCCTAACGGAGCAGAACTACTGCAAACCAAGGTGCTGCTACAACACCCTGCAGCATCTTCACCAACTGACTGCTCAAGCTTTTCTTCAGCAACTTTCAGGTCAAAAAAGTCAGATCATTTCAAGTATTATCATTTAATAAGCCCCAAAATTTATTACTCTTTTCGAATACTTGATTGAGCCCTGCAGAAAGAATAAAAAAAGTCTTGTAATTGCTAGACCCCAAGAAAATATTTTATTCTAATTAAGTATTTCCTTAAACTTGCATTCATCTTGACCTTATCAGCATTACATCAACAGCAGCAGTAGAATTCTAACAATAATATAATAAATAGCAGTTAACAGTGCCAGGCACTGTCCTAGGGTTTTATGTACATTTACACATTTAATCCTCAAAACTACTCTGTTTGCGGCGGGGCGGGGGGGGGGGGGGGGCCTGGGGGAAACAATCCTATGAGCTAGGTGCTCCTGCTCCTACTATCCCCATTGTACTTATGAAGAAGGTGAGGCACAGAGAAGTTAATTAACTTTCCCAAGATCACACAGCTAATAAGTGGTGGGGCCAGGATTTGACCCAGTCATCTGGGTCCCAAGTCTGAACTCTTGAGCATTATGCTGACTGCCTCTCATAAGTCTTCAATACAGCAGCAGGTCACATTTAAATCATCAGTGTTCCCCTCCTTGGACATCATTCAACTCTACTCATTTCTTTAAGATTATTTGCCATCTTAATGTGTTTTCCATAAAGTGGAAAATTTTAAATGAAAGTCTGGAAGATTTTCACTCCTCCCCTTGTGGAAGAGTGATATAAAACAAAATTACCTGTTCTTTCAAGAGCGTTTTTCTTCTAAGAGCACAACTATGAAAGAAGAAGGGAAAAACTAACATTTACTGGGTGCACTACAACTATTAAAAATGCCAGACACTTTTCTATTGCTTATCTCATTTTGTCCTCATTAACAACATGACAATAAGTATCAACCCCATTTTACAGATGAGAAAAACTGAGATTTAAAGGATAAGCAGCTTGGCCAAGGCAAATGGAAGGGCTAGATAGAATTTCAGTCTGGCTCCAATGCAACCACTGTTTTTTATTATGCAATATTCTGCCTTGACTGTAAAAAATATATCCATATAGTTTTCCCTCTAAACAAGAAACAAAATTAATGAAGAGATTTAATGCAAACAGAAGAGCAGTGGGTTAATATATATTGGCTGTGGGACTCTCCAGCCAACATTTCTATTACCTACCCCCACTGCCCCCTCCCCCACCACATCTGGACACTTGCTCCATGCTAGGGTAAAGGATGCAAACGTCCTTATCCTCTAGCCTATGTCATCTAATATGGTCCCCATATAACACCCTGAGGGAGGCAAAGGAGCCACTTTTAGAATAAAAAACTGACCTGAAGAATGCTCAAACACTGCTGTGTTGTATACAGATGACAGCCACTGTGCACGCTGGCCATCACAGTGGTTTCCTCTGGGAGCATGCAGAATGGTGGCTGTGATTCAGCTGAGGCCACAGCTCCTCCCCAGCCAAGCTTCCCTGGGCTCCGCTTCGTCCTTGCCATCTTACCTCCTGAGGACCTGCACTGTCTCCCAAGACCTCAGAGGTAAAAAATCTGGAGTGCTTTTCCAATACCATCACCTTTTCTTCCCATCTGTGTATGATGAAGCCCCAGATTTATTCTTATCCTTCAGTTCCTTCGCCTCTTCTCAGGATTATGGATTTCCATCTCAGCATATGTCTTTGTATTTGCATTGTCATATACAAAGGATTTTCCCCCCTGTAGAAGTACTTACAAAACTTTTTGGTTATAACTGAGTTTTAAAAATTCTACTCCTTACTTTTCACCATCCAACCTTTCCATCATTTGTGCAAAATAGAAATACTTCAACACTTAAAATCATTCCTTGTTTCTGTATACCTAACCTGGTTCAACCAGAAGTGGTGGCCTGTTCATGAATGCTGTTTGAATGTCATTTCCTCTGTTTTCATTTGTAAGCTCCTAATGGAAAGGGAAGCCCAGGTAAGTGACTTTCAAGAACCACTTCAAAGCAGAACAACGCTAACTTCTCCAAAATAAGCTTTCTTAATAACATTTCTAATAATTACTAAATAGAAAGAGCTGCCGGATGCATCTTATTATAGAACTAGAGTCAAGATGCTAAATTCCTTGTTATTGTCAATCTGGACCTCGCATCAGAAACTTGTATCTTAGACTATAATAAAAGACAGTCTGCAATCTACATAATTACGTGAGAAATGAAACAAGAGATGATATGCTTGTGAATAAATGTATTATGGAAGTTGTATTTAGACTCTTCTATCATAAGGGTAGGCACCTGCTCTCATCCTGAACAGTGTCTTCTCTGCTCAATAGCTCAGAGTCTGAGGGCTTCAACTGAGTATTACTGTGGAACACTTCTGAGAATTCCCCAGATCCTGCTTCTGACCTTCCCCCTAGACAGAGCCCTTCGTTAGGATGAGCCCCCAAGTGAGGTCCTTACGTTACATGTTTAAAAAATGACCCTTACCACCTACATACCAAGGTACCTACAGCATATGAATCTTCTTTCAGGCAATGATGCAGAAAACAAGTCCTTTAGGCACTCAATAATGACCTCAATTTTTCACCAAGCCTGACAAGAAAAATTGATTCTTGAAGCAATCACTTATTCAAGTTTTATCTTGGTATAAAGTCAGATTAGAAGAAGGCCATACATTTGGGCTATATCATTCTGAGTTCCCACAACCGTTTCACATTTTGCCCTTGGCTTCTATAGAACTCAATAATAAGTAGTTACTTGTATGCCTATCCAATAATTTCAATTGTGTTTTAATCCACTGGGGCCACTCCTTTGGTTATTTAATACCATTCACAGCAAATTTCCCTCAGAACCAAAATAAACTAATATTTGAAAATAAATGAATATTTGTCCTCGCATGAGACAAGGATCGTTACATCACAGCTTTGTTGTGGCTGCTAAGAAATTCAGACCTAAGCTTCAAATTCAAATATTACAGTGCACTTAACTAGGACTGTGAAAATTATATAGTAGATGCAGGAGACACTCCATTAGCTGGAACTCAAGCAACCAGCACTCTCAAACAACTGGCAATAAAATCAAGGAAATATAGTACTACATTTATCTGGCATGGGTGCCGATTAACTGAGAGTCTACTTACATTTATCTGACATCCACTAATCCCCATAGGTGATGGTTAACTGAGAGTCTACTGTATGTATTTCCCTCTCCTTTTTTACAACTTGATTTTTGGCTTTTGTTTTATTTTTATTTTACCTATGATTTTATCATTAAAAGTCTCCAAGTCTATTGAAGAGAAGACACATTTTTAAAGATTTCATCTTTATCACTACAAGGAGTCCAACAGTGATTGTACTCCACATCTTGGTGCACTTCCAAGGCTTCATCTCAGGAAATGAGACTCTATGAGTACCCTTCATGTTTCAGTAACATGCAAATGAAGTTTATATCTGTGATAAAAAGGAAGGGGAAAAAAAGGTGACTCTTCAAGGCCATATGCTTAGGAAGCAAAAGAAGAATGCAGAGATTTAAGAAGGAAATGGGGCTTTAGGAAATCGGATATACATAGCTCCACCAGTTCACATCTGGGGAGCTGCTGGTCATCCACACACCATCAGAGATGAGCTACGCAGACAAGGAGTCTGGCACTTGGAGGAAAACGGAACTCTGGTCCTGACTCTACCTCTGAGCGCTGTCTCTTTATGTCTCTGTTTTCTCACCTATAAATTAAGAGATTGGGGGGGTGGGGATCACAATACCACCTGGTTCTAACATGTTATGATTTTTGTGACAGAATCTAAGAAATGAAAGTGGTGTAAATCTGGAGTCACTCCTCCATCCACATACTACTGGTGAATCTCAGAAAGGGTGTGCATGGAGGAGGAGTGAGTAAGACAATCTACTGGGAGCAAGAAGAAATGATCAGAATGTCTGTTTACAGCTATTTTTATCTTAAAAGGTAAGAAATGCACCTTTTATCAACACCAGCACCCTCATTTGAGTTCATATGTTAGATGGCGCTTCTGTCATGCGTTCAGCTTATTTATAGTAGAATGTCATCTCTGTGGTATAAAAAATAAAACCTTTAATGAATGAGATGAGGAGTGGCCACAAAAAACATCTTGCACCATACAGAAGAGTTATTGTTATTTATGGCAAAATACATAGAATTGTCTCAAGGATGATTAACACACTTTTCTTTCACATATATACAACTTGTTCTAAATTTCCTGACTTACTCTGTGATCACAAGTAATATGTTACCCGGCATATTTTTTTTTTTTTTAAATAAGCTTACTTAATCAGTCCCTTCAAGGTCAAAATGAGGTTTTAACAAGTGTGATAAAATAGCTAATTTTTGAAAGAAACTCATATTATGGAGAAAGCAATTTATTTACAGAGAACTTAAAAATACTGTAATCTATTTAAAACTTTTCAACGCATGTAAAGAGTTATTTAAACCTCCTCTCATCCTTATTAATACAAACCGCAAAATATTTCCTAAGAACTTGATATCAGGGAACACAAAAATTTACCAAATTTTAACCAAAACTTTTGTATAACTGGTAGACATTTTGGAAATAGAAATTGCTAGCTATTAAATTTAGTTGATAATGTACTTTAGCCATTTGGATCAAGATATCTTTGTGAGGTAGCCTCTATTAAAGCTATTTTAAAATTTAAAACCAAGTAGAAAAATAAATTGAACATAGAATCGACTTTCAAATTGTGTTATTGCAGTGTTCATCAAGATTTTTTCTAAATGATACAAATTCATTGATATAGTCTCATTAAAAACTACAACATATTAATAACAATTTTTAAGGAGAGCAAGTTTTTAGCTGTTAATATTTAACTTTAATTTGTTCTTTTAAAAATGTCTGTATATTATAAAACAAGTAAAATACAGTAGTATATACATGAAGTATGTAAATGAAAATTCATGTATTGAGGGCATATGCTCAATTTAAAATTTGGATACCTATAAGTAAATCCATGGAAATCATGCCTTTGTTTTTACCAACCTTGCAAAAGTAAGGACTTTTAGAATCACTTAGTACTTAACCATTGCTCCCAGTACAATCAATAATAGTTTTTAATCAAGGGATTTCCTGAGATGGCTACTCAACAGAAATTTGCAAGCTATTTCTGCCTCAAATTCAACATGTAAGAGATTTCTTCCCACCCATCATGCCTAATAATAGGTTTATTTTCCTAATTACAAAAGTATACTGCATTCTTAGTAATTTTTTAAAAATCAAACTATAAAAAAATATAAGTAGAAAGGAAAAAATCATCTATAATGCCTCCCTTCTTCAGAGAGACATATAAGATTTTAAAAACACCGCTGGCTACATCCTCACTCAACATATCACGTCACTTCTCCACAGCAGTCCACTGATTTCATGAACACGTTTCATGGCTACAAAGTATTTCAATATACAAATACATAAAATTTTATTTAGTCCAAATATCACACTAAAGGATATTTATATTATTTCCAATTTGTTTACTATTATAAAACATCTGTGTTTGGGTTTTTGTTTTTTAAGGAAACATAGGATAAAAGGGTCTCTCTTCAGTTGGTGTGGCCAAAGTAAATGTTTATAGCTTGACTCACTATTTAGGACTATTCCACATGCCATCAGAAGAGTCTTTTCTTCTTATAAATAACCAAATTGAAATGAATTCTTAAATGGCCCCTTGTTTTGGAGGTTCAGAATAAATTTGTGCTGAAATAGTATTTGGCCACTCTGGTTAAGTGAAAAACAACAAATTCCACTCAAAATATTACTGTTCTGGAGCTTTCTGAACTCTTGCAGAAATTTTCACACAAGGGAAAAAGGTACTTTCCTAAAAACAGAAAAAGCATAAGAGATTTATATTCAAAATTCTAAAATGCTGAAATGAATCAAAAATTACATATAGTTTATTAATGATGAAAAACCACACTGGCTATGTTCTCACTGAACAGACTTCCCCAAGCCTATTTAGAATGGTCTGTGGCTTTAAAAAAACAGGAATTAAAGAGATTTCATTAAAAAGAGAGACTATAGTCTGCTTTTTATATCAAACACTTAACATTCTAAAATAATCGTAGGATAGAAATAATTCCCTATTAGGTAAACATCCAAGTTAAATATACTCCTATATTACCACCTTTTATAAACAGCCCTTCATTTTCTACTTAATTCAAGTTTAAAAAATAGAAATCATTTAGGTTCAATTTTTACAGAAATGTGCTACCCAGGGGCTAATTTTAGCGCCTGCAGCTATCTGAAATAGTCATTTAGGCCCCCTGAAAACCGGCAACTGTAGTTACCGATGTCACACTAGAACACAGCCACATAAAGCGGAAATAACGGTTCATCTGGATGGCTTTGGTTTATAAGCATGATCTCTCCTTTCTTTCTAAGAGATCGCCTTTGTCCTTTCAATTTTCTTCAGTGTTCTCAGGACTTTTTTCTTCAGCAAAAGAGAAATATTACTTTTTATATTATATAAAACAGTTAAATGTTAAAATAGGGAATTTTATTATATTATGAAAGTACGCAATATACTCATTTACTTCTGCTGAAAGTAAAACTTATGCAGCTTTCTCCTCTTTGAATAGCAGTTAGCCAAATAAAAAGGAGCCAGTCACTCAGCTGTGTGGTGAAGCTTCAACTGCAGAACATTCGTAAGGTGACGTCAGCACAGGTGACCGACATACTGACGTCAGGGAACACGAAGCGGAGCGGACAGACAGCACAAGGAATCCAGCTCCACGCCTACAACAGGACTACAGCGACAACACTCAACTTTTAAAAAGCAGACACATAAACTCTTGACTGCAGTCTCCGGTGGACGTTCTGCAGCTTCATCTGAAGCATCCACAGGTGAAGGCTAATGCAAAGTGGTAAGACTGGGTAACCACAGCACATTCCTGACTAGCAGACCGTATCTGAAGAATTTGGCCTGCTAGTAAACGCTCCCACGTTAGGTGCAATCTAAGTCACAGAGGCTACGGCCAGTCGGCCATAAACAGTGGCCACAGAGCTAGCTGCTTCTGGAATCCAAGTACACTCTCTGCCTGTCAAACCACCAACCTCCACCAACCCACACACCAATGTCCTACCCATCTCAGCCCGTTTCCAGACTGTGGACTTGTAGGAAAACATTTATTTGGTCTTGCTGCTTTTATTTTAAAGAAGAAAGAAAGAAAATGACCAAGCTTCGTGTTTCCAGGAACCTGAGGATTCTAAGCAGGAGAATGAAATTGTGGCAAGGGGGCAGGCTGAAAGGTCAGAGGCCGCGGACAGCCTATGTGGAGCCGGGAGTCCAGCACCCAAACTCAACAGCCTCACGCCGCCCAGTGTGCACCGCCTGAGTCGAACAGCCTAAAACTCCTTTAAATGGAGCTCTAAATAAGTTTAAAAAGCATCCTCCAAAAAACATGCAAGGAAAAGCCTATCTTTTTATTCCAGTTATTGCTATTCAACTTAGAAATGCTCAAAGCAGATGTGGGAAAGAACTCTCATTGACATGGCTGGGGTTATAAACTGGTACAGCTCTTTGAAACTGACCTGGCAACGTGTACTTAACTTCCTTGAACCCTCTGATAAGTTATTCCCCAAAAGGGGACTCTGTTCTAAGGAAATCATCCAAAAGGAGAAAAATGTTATACAGGGAAATCCATTACTACAGAAGCAAAAAAACTGGAACCAATAAAGATACACACCAAAACAACACTGATTGCTCCTGGATAGAATGATTACAGTAATTCTTCATATATTAATATTTTCAAGTTTCCCATACAGAAAATTTACCACACACATACTACACATAAACATATCTTTCCTCTTATTAGAACTTAAATTCCACTGAAACCATGAGTATTTCTAGTTCATCTAAATAAACATAAGAAAGAAGCTTCATATAACACAGAATAAAAATATTTGCTATGGGCTATTTATTAGATCAAATCTGAATATCTGATTTCAAAACTGCAAGAGAAAAGTAAGACAAAGATATACACTAGCTTCTCCTAGCCATTTTTTTTCCATTAAAATGTCTCCTAAATTTGCTTCTGTTTTCCTACTTTGGCTCAATGTAATAAAAAAAAAAAAAAAAAAGAAGAAGAAGAAGAAAAAAGAAAAAGAAAGAAAAACCAAGTGCCTTATGGACTTATCGTAATTGTTTCTGAACAGTTCTTTCTATGCCAAAGCATCTGAACTTTTCATCTGTGTGCAAGTAGAATCTAATTTATGAACAGGCTGTATTCCAAAAGTTCCCTTGTAAGTTGGCTGTTTGTTTCTATGGGGAAACATATTCCAAGTCGGGTTCTGTAAGGGAGGGATCCGTTGGAAAAGCTTCTTCTCGGGTTTCTGGGCACAGAAGCTAGAGCAAACTTTCTCGTAAAGGTAAAGCTGATTAGTAGCACAGAGAGACAGGTCACTGGGGAGCAAGGAAACTTAAGGAGTCAGGGCAGACTTGTGAAAGATGTAGGAACATTAGACACCTGGGAGTGTGAGAGAGTGGGAGGGCGACACAGCCGGGCAGGACGATTACTAAGGAAATTTAAGAGGGCTCATAAAGAAATTAAGTCTCTGCCTGGTTAGATCAGTGTCTTCAAATGTTTTAAGACTATGGACGATTCAGTCAGCAAGGTTTCTATCACATTTATACCTGGTTATCCCTGGAAGCAAAACAATAACAATGACGTGTGGTTCTGTGGGGAGCAGGGGGACTCCAGCCTGGGCACATAGTTATGTAAAATAAATTGTAAGTACAAATGTTTCCACTTACAATGCTGTGTGTGTGTGTGTGTGTGTGTGTGTGTGTACTAAGTACTGTATGCACACTAAAAACACATTTGTGGAAGACCACTCAAAACCTATGGAACCCTCAAAAAAATAAGATGCTAAAAATATACATAGTCTTCAAATTTGTTTAATTCTTTATACATAGAGCGTGGACTTTATCTTTAAAAATACAATTGTGAAGATCATCCAATGGGAAGACTGTAAGGAATGCCTGAGCTCCCACGTCATACAGGGTAGGACAAAATGCACAGAGCTTAGCGAGACCATGAAAGTAGCACTTCCAAGACCAAGTACCTGGCCATCTGAGTCAAGAAGAACAGAGATGAGTGAGCAAGGCACACAGTCCTGCTGCCCTGCCGGGGTTGCTGCCTTCCCCTGCTGTCACCTGTATGCACTAAGCAGTGACATGCTCCAAGAAAATCCTGTCTGGACCCATTTCCACGTCATATGCCATCATTCCCCATTTACCAATCATGTGTAGACAAATCTGCATTATAGGAACATGTGTGTCGCAGGAAAAACCTCATTAACTGTGCATTTTCTACAGCAGACTAAAATCTATAACTTCATAAACCCCACTTTTTCTTTGGTACAACTTCATCACTGCCTGAAAGCCGCCCCAAGGACACCTTAGGGATCTGACGCGGGAAACTGGATCCCTGACTGAGAGAAGCCAGGCAAAGCAGAGCAGCTGCTCACGCAGGGGCCACCTCGGTGCACATCCAGACATGAGCTCGCTCTGGGCAGGAAACGGCCGAAACAGGCACCTGTCTGTGGCTAGTGCGGCCCTTGCCGCGGTGTGCAGGTGGCAATGTTGATTTCAGCCCCCACCCAGCTCCTCTGGGCAGGTTAGGTGGCAGGCCACAACAGAGGTCATTCTTGACTGAATTAACATGGAACACCTTCCCCCAGTCCGGGGTGAGGAACAAAAGCAAAGCGTGTTGATTACAATTACAAGTAACACTAAGCTCTGAAGGTTAGGGTGTCCCTGCTTGCAGCTATGATTCTAATCCTAAACAGCCAAGCCTAAAAGATGATGATGATAATAATAATTATTTCAACAGGAATGAGTGCCAAAGGAAAACAAAATCATAGAAACAGAAAATAGCAAGCATTCTAGCACCTGAAGAAAGGTTTGGCAGTTTCCTGAAAAATGCCACAGGTCCTTTCACAGGAAATCCTTTGTCCATAAGGCTAGGGCCCACGAGGGTCATGCCTTCGGGGTAAGGGCAAACCAAAAATAAACCATTCCACCCCGGGGGACTGCAGCCCAAATTTATACCACCAGGAGGTCCAAAAATTCCAAGCTGTGAGTTTATTTTAAAATGGCCTCGGTCTGCAGTAGCCCTAGCTACCTGCCAACAACCAACAGCCCTCCCTAGAGGGACACACATTCACCCCAAGACTCAAAGAATCCCCCCAAATAACTATACAAGGGAAATGAGCAGCTCTCACCCAAAAATAACCAAGTATGAAAACAAGGCCCCATGAATAAGAACCAGCAGAAACATAACATGATAGTAAGTAAAGACTTAAGTTACCAGGATTACCACTATTCTTAACATGTTCAAAAAATCTTAAATTTAACTTCTGGCACACTTCTGAATAAATGGGTGAGGCATAACTGAACCCACTACAAGGATAAATCAGAAATAGCACTGTCACGCACTCTTCTATACAACAAGGTCTCAGACTGTCTAGAGATGCACTCACAGTCTTCACACGACTCACTTGGTGACGTTCCACAAGAGGCTGCTTCCTTTCTGACCCTCTGCTGCTGTGTTCACAGGCGAAGGTCTTGCACGTCGCTGTCAACATTGTGCTCTCTCTAACATTAGCTCGTGGTTACCCCACACCTCTTATCACCAACTTGCAGCCAGGCTTCCCCCATTCTAAAACATTGCACAAACTGCCCAGCAAAATGCTCTTAAGTGCTCTGTTCAATCTTAGCAAAACTACATTTTATGCAGTGAGGAAATTTTAATGCAGAAGGCTCACGGTCCACCAGTTGAGCACTCACGGCCTACAATGGTGTCCAATCTTTTGGCTTCCTGGACCACACTGGAAGACCTATCTTGGGTCACACATACAATACACTCACATTAATGGTAGTTGATGAGCTTTAAAAAAAAAAAAATGGTCACACACACACACAAATCTCATGTTTTAAGAATTTGTTTTGGGCCACATTCAAAGCCGACCTGGGCCGCAAGTTGGACACGCCTGGTTCACAGCGTCCCAGCTCCACTGACTCATTCAACAATGTTTATAGGGCACCGACGACATGCAAGCACTGTTTGAGGTACAGGGAGCAGGCAGGAAACACACCGTCTCAGCTGCTATGCAACTCGACATCCTAGTTGGGGAGATAAATAATAAACACGTAAACAACGCGGTTTCGAGTGTTAAGTGTCACACAGAGAAAACAAAAGAGTAACACGAGCGTGAAGGGGCTGCTTTCGCTGAAGAGGTCAGAGAGGCCATAAAAGGCAGCCCTTTCAGCTGAGACTAAAATGACAAGCAAGGGCCATGCACGCAAAGAGCCGAATGAGGAACATTCCAGACGAAAAGGAAAGTAAATGCAGAAGCTCTGTGGCTGCCCTGAGCTTGGCCTGTTTAAGGAACAGAAAAAGACCAGTGGCTGGAAGGGAGCAGTCGCCAAGGGGGGGAAGCAGGGGCCGGGCCGGGAGGACCCCCCAGCCGCAGGTGAGAGTCTGAGATTTCTTGGCAATGGAACCGGAAGCCTCTGGAAGGTTTTCACAGAAAAAGTCACATGGTACCACTTACCAGAAAGATCGTCCTGCCACCACCGCAAAGGAGTGGACTGAAAGAGGGGAAGGATGAATACAGGGAGACGGCGGCGGCGGCCTGGAGAAAGAGAACTGAAATGGGGAAGTGGGACGGTTCAGGACCGAAAAATCAGAGTGCCGATGGCAAAGGAGGGCCCGAGGCTGGTTCCCAGGTTTCTGGCTTGAGCGCCCGGGTAAATGGAGGTCCGTTTGCTGAGATCAGGAAGAAACTGGTTTGGGGCCTGACAGGAGGTGGGGGAGGGGGGGCAGGAAGTCAAGAGACCCGTTTGGGACGCATGTGAGATGCCTATTAGGTGTCCACGTGAAGGTCTGCAGGGAGAAGCTAACACGGAGCTGGGGACAGAAATGGGGTGAAATGGTTGCAAAGCCCCGAATGAGACTACGATGGGGATAAACAAAACGTATGCGTTACAGGAGGAGCCCTGGAGAGGGCCCTGGGGCACCCCACCACGTCGGGATTGGACAGGGAGGAGCCCCTGATCAGTACCCAAGACGGGGGAGTGGCTGGTGAGGCAGAAGGAAAACACGAAAAGACAAAACAAGGCGGCCCCCCGGGATTTGCAAGCGTGAACACGAACATCGCTGGGGACGCTGACGAGAGCAGTGTCCTCCGTGGTGGGGACGAAAGCAGGACCGGACGGAGACCGGACGGAGACACGGACGAGGGGCATCTCAGCGTTTGCTACAACAGGGCCGGGGCCAGGGTGGACAGGGCTACAGTGAACGACGTGGTGCCCATGGCGAGTTTTTGTCGCCGTGGCTGTTTATTTTGCTTTCAATGCGGAGGTCCCAGGGTGGCGAGCGCTGTCCCATGGAAAGTGCCACCAAGATGCCACAGCCTGCGCCGCCCCGTAGCCACCACCCGCGGGCGCCTACTGAGCACTCGGGCTGAGTCCTAGGCTTTCATTTTAATGAAAAGACACTGGAACAGCCACGTGTGACTAGAAGCTACCACCGCAGCCGGGGCAGCCCCGAGGCTGTGTGCCGGCTGCGGGACAAGGCTGTCCCCAAGCCAGCTGTCCCCAAGCCAGCTGTCCCCAAGCCAGCGCGCTGGGCGGTGGGCCCCGGCGGGGGGCTCCTGCTTACGCAATGCTCTCCAGGGCTCTAAAGACGATCGGCTGGGGGAGGGCACAGGGACAAACCACCGGAGGGACGACTCAGGACAGCACGCTGGGGGAAGAGCAGCTTCGGGCCGAGTACGACTTGACAGTGGCGGTAACTCTGAGAGCGGCCCCCGTCGGGGCTGCTGGCAGACATCGCTTCTCGGCCCTGTCAAACCGGGCCTCCAGCCCGCTCTCACGCACCTCTAACCATCCCACGTCTCCGTCTGGGGCCTTCAATCTCCTGGGTTGCAGACCGTTTCCGCCCCCATGTGCTTCCCCCGGCACATGCAGTGCACGTTGGTGAGAAGACGGAGGGGGGACGAGGACAAAAGGAGCGCCAGGGGTGACCACGAGGTGGGGCTCGGGGCCCTCTCAAGGCTGGCGCCCCGGGACCCCCCTGCAGGAGTGCCGGGAGCAGGGAGCAGGGAGCACGACGCGGCCCCCAACCCCATCCCCCTCTCCGCCCTGCTAGCTGGGCTCCCGAACCGCCAAGCCAGCACCGGCCCTGCACGGCTACTCCCTCCGCCCAGGACAGGCCACCCGACACCCGTGCGCGCCCCTGGCCCGCTCTCCCCTCACTCCCACGTCTTCCCCTGGAGGCTCATCCTCTGACTTCATATCCGCCGACTCCCGATGCACACTCGGCACCTACAAGCAATCTGAGGGCAGGGCCCGCACCGCAGCCATTTCGCATCCCACGCATCTTGACGGTATCTCTTACGACTTAAAAAAAAAGTAAAGTATCACATCCATAGCTGACATCACTTGCAACTAATGAACCTGAATCAAATTTTTGACAGCTCAAACAACCTGATTAGGGAGGGTTAAACATACAAGAAAGAACATTATAACAAAACAGATGGAGAAATTCAAGCAAGGGCACAAGATAATTCTAAAATGATTAATTTATAACTCAAAGAGGCAGAAGGATGCCAAGTGCAATGGTGATTTTATATTTACGAACCAGGATAATGTAACAATTAATTTAATATGTTTTATCATTTAAAATTATTTTTTAAAAAATGACTGCTCAACATTTACCATGACCTTAACAGACGCCAGCAATCTTGAGATACCTTATAAGCACCAATTTGTTTAATTCATCTATCAAACCTCCATATTAGGTACTATTATTATCTCCTTTTATTAAAAAAGGAACTGAGAAAGAGAAGCTAAAGGCCTTGCCCAAGGTCACACAGCCAGCCAACCAGTGTGGCACCTGAAATCTAAATCACTGCAGACAGGTGAAAACCTACAGGCTTACTCTGAACGCAAAGGCTCATCTTTAGGTAAGTTGTCTGCCTTAAAACTCGCTACAACACCTTCCATGAATGAATTTTATGTCTATGTGTATACACAGTCTATGCACATACATGTATGATACACCATCTCTTCCTGCGTGTTTGAATATAAGCAATTGGGAGTTCCCTGGTGGTGTAGTGGCTTAAGGCTTCGGCGCTGGCGCTGTCAGTGCTGCAGCCCGGGTTCGATTCCCAGCCAGGGAGATACCCACATACCAAAAAGCAAAAAAAAAAAAAAAAAAGAAAAACAATGAATATAAGCAATGGCTTTCTTTCTGTAAAGGAAAAGCAGTGTTTTCAAACAGCTTTCCTCCACATTAATAGCTAATACACTAGTCACCTTTACCCACGATTTCATTTTCCATGGTATCAGCACCGCGGTCAACAGTGTCCAAAAATATTAAATGGAACATTCCAGAAGGAGGGAAGTTGTGAGTTCTAAACTGCACACTGTTCTGAGGAATGTGATGAACTCTCACCTTCCCGCTCCAGGACGTGAATCATCCCCTTGGACCAGCATATCCACTACCTGCCAGTTAGTCATGTAGCAGCCATCAGATCGGTTACGGCGGGTGCGGGCGTGGAGACACATTCACATAACATTTCTTACAGTATTTCATTGTTCTATTGTATTACTCATTACTGTTGTTACTCTCTTACAATGACGAATTCATAAATTAAATAGTACATACATAGGGCTGGGTAGTATCCATGGTTCAGGCACCCACTGAGGGTCTCTGAACGTACCCTGCTACTACCATGTCCCCCCAACACACAGATGAGGGGGACTACTCTACTCTGTCAAAGCTTTTAAGACAAAGGAAAGGGGGAAAAATAATCTCAATGGAATTAATAACTCCCAGGCCCGCCCAGGCAGCACAGATGGATGGTTAAGGGTAGAGGTTTGAATCGCAGCACTTATTAGCATCGTGGTCTTAGCAGGTCATTAATTCAGTCTATGCAGCACTCCTCCTAGGTAGTGTTCCTCCTGGCTACTGTGTGCTCTCCCATTTCCTACCCCACCTTATTCTTCTTAGGGTTCCTAACTGGGTCCCACAAACCCTCAAGTGGTTCATGGATAGAGTTCAGCGAATCAGTATACATGCCCTATAGAATAGTATGTGCCCTAGGCATTTCATTTATTCATTAAAAAACATTATTCTCAGAAGGGGTCCACAGCCTTCACCAGACTGTCACTGGGGTCCAAGACAAGAACAGAAATGTAGATAAAACTAGAAACGGGGGAATAAACTAGAAAAGAGAAAAATAAATCTGGTTAGGGTTGGCAGAGATGAGAATGGAAAGGAAAAGATGGCATCAAAGACAATACGCAGATATTCCTAAATAAAAGAGCATCTTTCACCTTCCTTCTACTCCTGAACTTCTAAAAGGAGAGGCTGCCTTTACTTTCACTCAGGCACTCCCTCGGCCTTTAAGTCTCCGCACGCACGCAGGCGCACGTGCGCACACACACGCCCACACGCACGCAGGCGCACGTGCGCACACACACGCCCACACGCACGCAGGCGCACGTGCGCACCCAAGAAACCACTGACTCGAAAAGTACGTCCAAGTACGTTTTCTCTTGCTTCCTGTTTCTTCCTCCTTGCTCCTTCCCTCAAAGTAAGTGTCCTTCATGCTCCAACTTCTCCCTCAGAGATCTCATTGACCCCCATGGCTTACCAGTCCTGCATGGACAAGTCTCCATCCCCACCCTAACCCTGCCCCGAGCTCTAATCCCACCTTCCAACACCCACAGGTGGGCACTGCCACTACAATGTCCACTCACCATCACCTAACACTTCTTAAATAAAAATTCAATCTCTCTCTCTCTCTCTCTCTCTCTCTCTCTCAACACACGATTCCTTCTCCTAACTTTTCTATCTCTCTCATGGGGTCACTTCTCTTCCAAGATTCACTGCATACAGTCAGGGCACAAATCCCAAACCGTTCTCCTTATTTTTAACGTTATTCCTTCTACTGTCTTGCTACTCGAAGTCCAGCCTAGGGACCAGCAGCATCAACATGTCAGGACTCACCCCATACCTGAGGCAGAATCTGCATTTTTAATCCGCCCCCCAGTGATCCATACACGCATCATATTTTGAGAGCACTTGTCTAGTGTTTATTAATCTGCTACCAGCCTAACTGCACCTAAATTTGATCATTTCTAGGTATCAATTACTGAATCCTTATTATGTGCTAATTACAGTGCTAGGCTTTAATACATAATCTTACTTAACCCTGGAACTAATCCTGTAAGGTAATCATCATCATCTCCACTTTAACAACAGGTACCATGGGGCTCAAGTGGCTAAATCATCTGTCTGCTCAAAGGGCCCAGAAACGTTGGAGGCAGGATTTGAACCTAAGCCGGCTGAGCACATTCTATTTTGCCAAATGCCACCCATTCCCTTTAATTCCAAACTTAAATTTCAAAGGGTACACTGGCAGAATTGATTACTCTGCTTACTGCATTTTCTAATCGGCTTATGGGAGATTTGTTTATTACATTTCTTGTTGAAAACATTTTGAAAGGCATAGCAGACATCCCTGCTGTAGGAAGAGAAATGACTGTATGGCTGTGAACTTGAACTAGAAACTCAAGTTCACCCCAATGACTGTGAAAAGAAATAGAGAAGAAAAGGTATTTGGTTGTCAGGCCATAATCCCAAATTGTGGGGGTTATGCAACTATCTCCCTGATAATCAACTTTGTTTATGTCTGCTTGACACAATTCTGTCATCAAAGATGAGAAGAAAAAAATAGAGTGAGACTAGTTCTTGAATGAACCATTAGTCAGCTTCACTCAACTTGACTTTTATCTAATGTCTAGCTAATTATTATTTTAATTGCCTTCTTATATTCTATTCAGTCAACACTTCATTGTCATATATTTCATCTGCAAACCTGGTTTTCTTTTATCTCTTCTAGTGCCCAAATACAAACATACAAAACCAGAAGACATCACGAGTTCTCCAATACAGTATTTGCCCATTTCAAGTCCTGGATCTTGAGAAAACCCCGTATCAGTTAAAACCCAAGATGCAGCACACAACCCCAAGGTAAAGACCCCAGCTCCGTGACCGGCCAGACACTGCCTGTCCAGACCCTTTCCCTTCCCTGGGGCACTGTTCTGCCCCCACCTCCAACAGACAGGAGCTGCCCCTTTTCAGAAGTGCTCTCTGTCCAGGGGGAGGCCACCACAGACCAAGCAGCCCCGTCAGAGTCCTCCCACGGGATTCTTTACAACAATCTGAGACAGTAAGTCCCTCTCGGGGGGCAAAAAGTACAAAATGTGAAATTCAGGAAGCCTTAGTGCCCTTCCCTGTGGAGGAAACCTGTCAGCTATGAGCAAGAATAAACCCAAAAAGCACAGACCAAAAAGCACAGAAAAGTCCCAACAGCAGCTGAGCACCTGGATCCAACAGTTCTGGAAGGCCAGCCCTACTCCTGTCCTTCTTCTGGTCTGGTTACCAACCCTAACCTGCTCAGTGACGGACCTCCGAACTCTCCCAGCAGTTACAAGTTCTGCCCAAGCTCATCTGTGTTTCTATGGCCTGCAACCAAAAGATGTTAATAATGACTACTTCTAAATACTGTATTTGTTGTAAAGAAGTTCTTTTTCCTTATTTTTTCTACATATATATCTTCCTCTAGATATTTAAATAAGTTTTAAAATATAATTTCTAAAAGGTTCACATTTCATTCTGCATAAAAATCTTTTAGAGTATCTGTTTAAAACAAGTCTTGGCTCAGACCATTCTACACACTCCACACTATTAAAATACAATTTTAAGAAGCTAACTGCCTGATCGTTTGTAGTTTAATTCCAAATGTAACAAGACAAAATTGCCTCCTCCAATCGTCTTTTCCTTTATGTATTCAATTATATTCTCTGTTTAAAATACTTCCAAATTGGCAGTGATCCATTCGCTGATGGGCATTTTAAGTTAGAAAGCAGTAATACTAAATTAACCACACAAAGTCAGGGTTACTCTATTGAGAATTACTCTACAATGGACTTGAAAATTCCTGCCTTAATTGTAAGTTTTTACATTTTAATCAAATAGACTTTGACTTAATGGACTGCAGTGTGGTCCAACTACAACCAATCCAACAAACTCTTAGTTCACACCTGTCCCAGTCACCGCGGCCTCCCTTACCCCTAGCCATGGCCTTGAAAAATTTCCTGAAAGCTGCTGCACGGGCAAGGTCATGAGAGCGATGCAGCCTGCACTCTGTGCTTTACCGTTCCTAGTCGGTGCACCCTAATAGAATGCTATGAACCCAGCAGACTAAAAATAGTTGAATCTGGAAGTTAGGAAAACCTTGGACATCATCCAGTCCAATCACCTTATTTCACAGATGCAAACAATGATGCAAAACTACTTAACATACCCAAGGTCAACAGAATCAGAGAAAGAGTTAGTACACAGATTCCACAGTATGCAGGAGTCCCCAGTCCCCGTAGGAGACGCCTACAGGATAAAGCAAATAAGCAGTTCTCTTTCAGCGCTCCAAAAGTCTGATTATTTCTAAAGGATCTTAAGACAAATCTAAACAAATCCGAAAAGCATGAAATTGCTATATTCGTGACAAATCTTTTCCCATTAATTCTGATCACATTAGAAATGCAGAAAAAGATTCTTAATTTGAAAGATCTGTTCCTTTTCTGCTATGCTTTCTCAAATGTCCCCATCCATATATGACACTATGCTTGCTCCTTCTTATAATGCTGACCTTTTCATTCTCCTTTCATTCTACGGACTTTGGTGCACACGAGGGCATATAAAACCATTTATCTAATATTAAACTTTCTTGCCTAAACTGAAATCAATCAAAAATACAAGGCATCTTAATGCTGATTTCATCTTTATATAATGTATGTTTCCTTTTCTTTTTTCAAAAAATAATAAGGCAAATAGACAATTTTGAATAAGAAGGCTGTGAAACAGACTTTTCTCAGAACTCTCAAAGATATCTGGACAAAAATATGAGGGGCATTTTTAACAATCTTTGCACAGTGGTTGGCACTTTTTCGTGGCCTAACATATATCTATTGAATGAATAATACAGTTACATTACATTCTATGAAAATTTGACTCCTCTGACTATACTTAGAATTGCTAACTTTTCTTCAAAGGAAAAGAAAATAACACGAACTGCACTACCTGCAAATCATACATTACTTACATAAGCCTTAAGTAGTTTCAAAGTATTTTCCATTAGCAAACAATTCTAAAACAAATGTAGCAGTTCATAAATAAGAAGCAACATAAGTGGTTACAGTAAAACATGCACAATTACAAGATCTTCTAAAGTAAACTGGAATTCAGACTAATTTCCACAGAGCACACTCTTTTTCAGCAGTATATTGTTGACATTACTTTACCCTCAGATGTAAACATTCTCCTGACCAAAACACCAAAACTCCAAAGGAGATAAAAGCACCCATAAACACAGAACAACATTAATTTTTTAAAAAGTAACAACAGAAATAATTTTAAAAGCTTAACAGAATTAGACATAACTCTAAATTGTAGATTTAGTACACAGGAAAATTTTCATTTTATATACTGTAATAAAACTTAGGCGAATTTTGGTGCAGTAATGTATGCTGTTGTGAAAGCTTACATTCCTAATTGCTAAATTAGGATTGTCAGGAAGTTAAAATGAACCTCAATGGATTAGACATTAGGCTGATAGAAATAATTAGTTCTCAACTTTCTTAAAAATTATCACTCCATGCAAACATAATCAATCCTGACACTGTTTCACCTTTTCCCCAGCTCAGCTTGGGAAAGAAAAAGACGAGTACGATGCTTTTGAGCCCTTTTAAACAACTTCGTTACATTCAGGATGTTCTTTTTACAACCTGCATGGTTTTCTGTCATTTCTATTATGCTGAAAAGGGCACACATCCATCCATCGCAATTCAAAGTACAGAAAGCGAGCTTACACTTTCCCCCACATGCTAACTAACTGCAGTAGGTAAGGTCATGGTCAACATTCAGAGGCTCATTTAAACTTTCATGGCTCAGCCAACAGCTCCTATCGTGTTACCAGATCCTAGGGAGATTAAAATTGCAGGAGTTTCTCGCTGTAAGATCAGAAGGAGGCTACTTGAGACCCTCGCACCGCAGTCCGCAGAGCCCGCAGCGGCCCATCTTCCACCACCTCCGGCTGTGCGTTAAGCAACCCTTTCCAAATATTCTCCTCCAGCCTTTTAAAGAAGCCCCCAGAACCGGTGCAGTCAGCTCAAGCCTGCCTTCCATCGCGCCCGCCGAGACCCCCTCCTGCGGTCATCCCCAGGCCACCTTTCCGCAGTCCGTGACCACGGCCTGGCTCCCAAGGTGGGGGAGGAGGCGTGGGGAGAAAGCTCCCGGCGGGGCAGCTCTCCAGCCAGCACAACGGCAGGGAGATGCGGGAGAGGAGCAGAGGAAGATGCTAAACCCCAGTGCCATATTTACATTGGCTTTTTCTTTGTCAAATAAATTCCCGTGTCCCATAATATCGCCTTTAAAGGAAAAAGAGGACCTAGACACTAAAGCCGCTGTCCAGATCTCCCCGATGTCCAGTACGCTCTCCCCGTTCCCCCGCGGGGAGACTAGGACGCTCCTTGCCTCGGACAGGTACACCTGCCGGCTGGCGGAGGGCCGGGCCGCCCCCGCCGTCCCCCGCAGCAGGGAGCGATCGCCAGGAATCGGTCCCCAGCAGCCCCCGCCGAGGCTGACAACCCCGGCGGGCCGTGCCCGCACAAACTTTCCAGTTCCCGGGCTTCGGGGACAGACCGACGGACGGAGGGCGACACTGGTGCCGGGTTCTGGGCTCAAATGCAGATGGGACCCTTCGCCCTGCATCCAGACATGGGTCCAAAGGGGGCCCACGGGGCGGCCCGGAGGGGCGTGCGTGCGACAGGGGCTGGCTGGGGTGACCGAGGCGCCGCGGCGGGCGCGCAGCCCCGGAGGGCGAGCAGCCGGAGGGCCGGGGCCCGCTCCGCTCCCCGCCCCGCAGCAGCTGCAGCTGGAGGAGGAGGGGAGCGAGGAGGAAGAGGAGGATGAGGAAAGGGGCTGCGTGCCGCAGCCCGAGCCCTTACCGAGTGGTTTACCCCCCACATCAGGACGCTGAGCAGCGGATCGCTGGCCCGAAAGAGCTTCACTTTCTGCGCTACGAAGTGCTTCTTCTTGGTCTTGGTCTTGCTCGCCAGCACGGAGGACCCCAGGTTGCCGGGGGTCGCCATGGCCGCCGCCTCCGTCCCCTCCACCGCCGCGCTCCAGAGGCCGGGGACCCGCCCTCTCTACTCGCCCGCCCGGGGAGGCAGCCGCATCCCCCCGGCGGCGGCCCCGGCGCGCCGTGCCCCGCTCCGCCCGCCGGCGCCTCGGCCGCACTCCGCTTGCTCTGCGCGCTCTGCCCGCTCTGCCCGGCGGAGGAGAGACGCTGCGCTCGGCTCGCGCCCGGACTCGGGTCCCGCGCCCGCCGCGGCACCGCGTTCAGCCAGCGGCTGGACCAGGGGCGCCGCGAGCGGCTTCCGCGTTGGGCGCCGGCGTCATGACGCAGGGGGCGGGGCGTCCGCAGGCGCGGCGCCGCCAGGCGGGGCGCGGGGCGCGGGACCGTTAAGAGGCGCCCGGGCGCTCCGGCTCCAGCTCTGGCTCCGCGGCGGCTGGGCCCCTGCGGCGCCGCCGCGCTCGGGCGGCAGCTTCCAGTCCGCGGGGGAGTGCACGGGGAGCGCGAGGACGCCCGCCAGGCACCTCCTGCTGCTCCCCAAGGAGAAAAGAGGGGAGAGTGGGGGCGTCGGAAGAAAGGAGCTCCAGAGGCGGAGGTCGGGCGAAGGCAGGAGCCTCCGTGAACCGCCGCTTGCGGGTGCCAAGAGTCAGGAGCGCTAATGAGCCCCGAAGTGCTGCGTGCGGGCCGGGGCTTCCCTGGCACCGGACACGTCTTGGCCATCTCCCACAGTGGCCTTGAAACGAACTTTTAATCCCTTTGTGCCTTTAACCGTCGGGCCTCTCGGACCTGGACTTGGGCCTTCCCACAACCTCCGAGTGGTGCAGAAGGGGCTGTCATTCCCACCGCCAGCCCCTCCCCAGACAGGACCGTGGCTTCCTTGGTTTGGCCAGCAGAATCATGCCCTACACTGAAGCTTCTACTTCGAGTCTGCCACGGTGTTCCTTACGTTCCTTCCTTTCTCCCATCCCACTCACCTTCCTCTTCATCCATGTACACCTACATTCAGCGCTTCTCGGTGCTGGTAGTACCTGGCCCACCTCAGGAAGCTGCCTTTCAAAGCATGTCATCCTGTTCTATGTACTTAGCCCGACACAGCCCACTGGGTAAACACGCTATCTAGTGTCATTATTACTCCACTCAAGTATAATGAAGACCTACTGTGAGCTTGATAATCTCCTTCATTCTGTCAGGATGAAGACAATTGTTTCTCCCGTAAGGACCTCGGTATCATGCCCATGATAGGCCATGTGCTCACCTTCATTTGCTCCTCTTTTTTTGTTCTTAAAACGTAAAGGTTGCCCCCAAAGTCCTCTTGTTTCTTCCCTCTACATATTATTGTCCAAAATGTTATCTGCTCCCTCAACCAACCATCACCACTCTTAGTGGTTAAAGAAAAACACACAGACATAAATTTGTAATGAGAACATGGAGTTCCACAGTTCTCCCATTTACTTGAGCAAGCCGATAACTTCTCTGAACCTCACGGATGTGTGTGTGTGGATGTGTGTGGGTTAACAGGGATAGTCAGACACAACTGTCACTGTATGGCCTACTCTGGGCCTGGTAATTATAATCCTGCCCTAACTACTTTATAGGATGTCTGTTAACATCAAAATCAACAGTAGACAATGGCTCTGAAAAGCCCTTTGTAAGTCATAAAGCACTATATACATACAAGATACAATGTCAAGTACTTGCAAATAACCCATACATTCTCCCCTGACTTCAGAGAAGTGCTTGGTTGAACATCTCTACGTCAGTTGTTCACAAGCACCTTTTAAAAGTGTCTAAAATCAAGTTCAACATCCTCCTCACCATTCCATATGTTGCTTCATTTTTCTGTTATATTGCAAGTGGCATAGCATTCAGCTACCCCTACTCGAAGTTCCTTTGTTTAACAAATTTGCATTGACTTAGGCTTGAAAGCTTATAATCATCATTGATCATGCCTCTCATCATCACTCCACATGAACAGTTTACCAAGTCCTGCCCTTGAAAACAATTGTCCTCAAATATTATCTCTTCCCTGTTGCTTTTCCTGGTGTTCCTAGATGAAATTAATCCATTCACTTAAGTGTTTCCATAGCACTTTATTTGTTCCATAACAGCTTTATTGTTCTTAATCATACGAGATTGGACAATTAATTTACAAACTCATCCTAGAAAAACTGCTACATACCTCGTTGCTGAATATCACTATAGTCACCTTCCAAGTACTCCCCTTGGGAAGCTGTGTACTGACGCCAGTGCCTAGTCCACCCTTCAAAGCAATTTTGGAACTCTTTTTTCTGGAATGGCCATCAGAACTGTCGTCGTACCCAAAATCTGACAATTAAGTTTGTGACCTTGCCATGTGCTTAGATTGGCAGCACTGTATAAACAGTAAGGCATCATAATACAGTGCTGCCAAAGTGAATGCTAAAAAAAAAAAAAAAACAAAAACGGAATATAGCGATGACAAAGTGTTGAATGGACCCACAGGGAAAGAAGATGGGCACTGTCAGATGAGGTTTCATGTAGGAAGGCAGCAAGTTATGGATGGGTGCACGAGGTGTCACCCCTGTTAAGGACAGACAGAGGCATGGGCATAGAGATGAAAATCCATGTGATATTTTCAAGTAGTAATGAGGAGACTTGCAACTTTCAAAGGACAGGATTTTTTTCAGCTTTATTGAGATATAATTGACACATAACATTGTTAGGTAAGTTTAAGGTATACAACTTAATGATTTGATACAGTCTGTATTATGAAATGACTACTGCAGTAAGGTCAGTGAACACCTCCATCACACATAAATGACATTTGCATGTGTGTGCGCAGGTATGATGAGAACATTACAGATTTACTCTCTTAGCAACTTTTAAGAATATAACACAGCCTTGTTAAGGGACAGAATTTGTGGTGATTTTAATGCCATTCATAAGTAGGTCATTAAATGATTTTGCCCATGTGCTTTCACATTAACTTTGAATTCCACAGAGGGCATGTATGATGTAGGAGCCCTAGGGTCACAGAAGTGACCTCAAAAAGTACCTGACCCAGTTCTCAAATTACACACATACCAGGGAGACAACTGAGATCTAGAGAAATTTAAGTGATTTCCTGACTTGTTGGGAGAAAATAAGCTCCCTGAAGGCAAGTTCCGTCCTGTACTTCTTCTATATCCTGCCAAGGAACCCCCTTTCCCACAGTAGCAATGGCAAACTCACACACAAAGAGTCCCGCCCCAGGAAATGTTTGTGCAGGGTCTCATTCAGAAATACTGTACAGGGAAATTAGGTCACGTTAGACATAATATTTAAACTTGAGGGTTAAATACAAGGTGGACTCAGCAGCCTAGAAGTTTGATCACTGTTTTCCTTTGGAGTTTGTGTGAAAACAGTGCATATGTCCTTAGTTCGGCGCCTAATTCAGGCTGCTTATATTGTCAAGGGTTGAAGCACCCCCAGCACAAGCATTCATCAGGGGTCTTGAGAAGAGGCTTGGCTAGGGAAAGAAGAGCAAGGATGTTGCATCTCAGGATGGGCATTTGGTCATCTCAGTCAGTCAAGGAGAACGCTGCTGCCACCCCTTTGCATCTGGCCTATGGGGTGTTCTGCTCGTCATCACAGCTCCCAGAAACACGCCAGCAGGCACGTTCACTAGGAAAAAGGAAGGAAATGGCAGGAGGACTGAAAGTCTCCCGATATTGACTTGTTTCTTCTTGTGGTTTTGGTTGTGTGTGTGTGTGTGTTTTTAACTTTCTTGTCCTGTAACTAACTTCACCTACTTATCCTAGAAGCGTAGGGCGAAAGTGTTATGTTGACTAAGGCTTGCACTACTAGAAGCAGAGGTTTAAATCGGGTGGATGCTCGGGCTTTTTATTCTATTGCCCTTTTCATTAGAAAATGCTTCCTCGGTTGAATAATTACAATTAGAATTCTTCCTGGAGAAGAATAATTCAGTACTTTCCTTGGTGCTGTTTGGAAGCTTTTGTGCATTTCATTGCTCTGTGAGATCAGAGCAAGAGGTGGGGCAATTCCATTCAGTTTTCGTGGTGTCATCCAGAGCCTTGCCATTCAAAATGGTGTTATTTTAGAAGACCATAATTATAGTGCATACACAGTCAAGCCCCGCCAAAATGTAATAAATGGGATCCAAGAATTCAACTGTGACATGTGAGTTACTTTTGGGGGGGTGGGGGAGAGTGATTTGCTGAAATTATGGGGCACAGCTTGCCATCTGAGAGTTCTGGGGGTCTTGGCTGTCCAAATCCCTTCTGAACTGGCTTGTTTTGTCGCTGGCTGGGAGGGGTTGTCCACCCAACTGAAATATTGATGGTGATGCTTCTGGCTTCTATAGCTGCCTGGGACTTCCAGGACAGCAGCGACAATTCCAAGAATCGCCACTTAGTTGGCAGCTATTTTGCTGGCTTGACTTGGGTAGATTGCACAGGAAAAGACTGGGATAAAGGAGCTAACACGTAGGGTACCACTTCCCAGCCTGCCTCGCCTTCCCCTCCAGTCCCCAAGTAGAGGATAAGAACTTCAGCAGCCCCCTTGGGAGACAGGAAGCTGTGTGGAGGACAGGAGTCAGTGTCCAATGGCATTATAGCTTTATTATACCAAAAGAATGCATACACATTTTAAGAGATATCATCTATGTGTTACTTTTCAAAGCTGAATTGAATTATGGTAGCAACATGTAATATAACAGTCACTCAAAAGATGGCATTAATCGAATTGAATGCTACTGTCACCATGCAACAGGCAGGACAGTCAAAGAAAATAGTGTAAGCACGGTTGTCATTTGAGGAGCACAAGACCAATTTTGAAGTGATATTTGAAATTTGAGAACGTTTGTTTGAGTTTCCCTCATGTTCTCCTGACTTAACACCCCTTGACTTCTATCTGTGGGGGACCTTAAAGGATGTGGTGCACCATAGAAAACCAGCTACACTGGTGGCACTTTGGGAAGAAACTGAAATGGCATGTGCAGTGATACAAGTGGGCACTTGGTCAGCGTTGCTCAAGCAGTAGTTCGCTGTCATCAGAGGTGTCTGGGTGCTGACGGTAACCACTTTGAGCACCTCTTGTAATTGCAGAAGTCAAACATGACTTGTATTCATCTTTTGTTATCAATATATATTGAGTATCATAATTTTAATACAGTTTTTCCCTTTCTTAAAATGTGTACATTTTTGGCACCCTCTGTATATACCTTTATAATAGAAATAGAAATTTCCAAGACAGCAATGAAATGAATTGCATTAGATCCACGTGGCAGACTGGAATGTGACCAACAAAAATTTTCACATAAAATGTGATGACATAAAATAATCATTATGTTAATATAAATGAAAAATAGGAAACGAAATTGTATACAAGTATGGCTTAATACTATAAAATGTGTATGTATATGTATATGTGTAAAAGACTAAAAGAAAATACATCATACTATTAACAGTGATATATCAGGGGTGCAATTTGGATTATGGATGACTTAAAAATAGGTATGTCAGCATTTCTGTTATGTGTATAATAATTTTTTTAAATGCAACCATCTTCCCTGGTTAAATTAGTAACACAATAATTGCACTTAACATACTAGCCCAGTCCCTATAAAAGAACAGCTTTTTCAGTTACTCCTTCCTAGTTATTATAGTTATTGTTGAACTAAGTGGTAGTGGAATGGGCCATTTTCCTACGGAGTGGGAGGGTCAGCTCCCCCTAGTTCACAGAGTCTTTAAGTAAAAGGAAGGTACAAATTGCATTAAGAAAATAGAAACAGTGTTGTTTTATCTATTAGCCATCCTATTCCCAATGCTTAGGGCCTATGACTTTTGCTTCCATTTTTTAAAAATTAATATTAATAAACATTTTATTAAAAGTCTACAAAACATAACATAGTACTGTCAAGTTAATTTAATTTAAATTTAGTATCAAAAATGTCATTACACTTACAAGCAACTTGTGAGTTGTTATTAAGTACACATAACGATTGATAAAAGATAATAACCAATCAAAAATTTAATGTTAGTTGTAGTAAAAAATTCCAAGAGCAAAATCATAAAAATGTATTCTAATTTAGAACAGGAGAATTGTATTAAATGTGGGCTATAACTTCCTTTTACTATGTCTGATATGATGAGGGGGCAGAGCTTCCTAAACAATGCCCCCGCACTGAATGGGGCCTTTCAAACACTTTGGGAAGAAGGGAGGTTTTATTCTTTGTTGATCAACAATGTCCATACAAGTCACTGCGACCTTCAGAAGCCAAAACTGAATGAGAAGACCAGAGGAACCAGAGATTTTAGTCGGAGCCTTTGTCCTGGCTATGGGAAAAGTCCTTGAAGTCCAGAGCAGAAAAGTTGGGGGACCCCAGTGTGTGAAGGATGGGGAGGACCCTACTGGGAAGAGAGGAAACCCTGCAAGGTGCCTGTGAATTTGCCTCAATCCCTGATGGCTATGGAGCAATTTAAGTCTGTTGTTAAAGGGGTTCATGTCCTCAGTTATTTATCTTTTCATTGTCACTTCAGAAAAAAATCCATTTATGTGTTATGAATACTCATTGATTGTACCTACTATGTGCCTGATAACATGCTTGGTACTGCAAATGAGTTCTTCTCTCATAGTTTACAGTCTGAGAGGATACAGAGTAGAACCAAGTAAACAGATATTTCCATAATTAAAGACTGTGATGAGGGATCTGAAGGCAATAAACCTGTGCAGTAATAGAAAAGCAGTGTCAGGGGAAGAGATGCCTAGCCTGAAAGATGGGAGCTAGGCAGCCATGAAAAGAATGGAGCTAAGCGTGCTCTGGACAGAGAGGCCATCCGGCCTGGTAATCATGTTCTAGAACCCAAAGGAAGCCTGCATTGGCAAGTCAGGCAGGGGTCTGGTTATTGAGACCCTGGCAAGGATTTGAATTTTATTCTAAGTGCAGTGGGAACCCTTGGAAGCCAAGGATTTGTTTATTAAAACACCACAGTGTTTCCTGTGTGGAGAATAGATGAAGGAACAGAAATGTCAAAGTAGGGAGACAAGTAAGGAAATGATTACAGGAATCCAAGTAAGAGATGATGGTGGTTTTGACTACATAGATAGTCTTGACAATATAGATAAGAAAAAAAAAAGGAAAATTTCATGTATAAGGGCAACCATGTTTTAACATGGATGGGGAGCAGAAAAGGCAAACTTGACCTCATTGCCCAAAGGGATACATAAGGGAAGATCCCAGTCCCTGTTTCATCTGCCCTTGCAATCAAGGGGCACCCTGGTTTAAGTATCTGTTGCTCTTAATGCAAAGGCACCTAAGGAGAAATGTCACCTCAAGTCTGCTTTAATGGAGGTATTTTTAATTCTAAAATATAGTGTATGTTATATTGATGCTGCCCTAAAGAAAATTTAGAGCATTGGTTCCCAAGTAGTACATGTACTGCCCCCCACCAGGGGTGTGCTGTGCTGTTCAGGGGTATGTGAAAAATAATCAGTAATGGTGAAAAAACAAGAAAAAAAGACACAGAACGTTAGTTATGGAGCAATAAATGTTAAGTTTGAATCACCGTTAATGGAGACACTTCACAGTTAGATCACATGAGCGAGTGATGATTGGTGAGGGCGTGGCTCTGAACCTTTCCCCCAAACTGTTCTTCTACCAATCACTACGCAGTTTCGGAATTATCCATTTGTGATGTTTCTAGAACTTCTCCAAACATATAAATACATCCATAGCCAGTTTGATCAGTTTAGTTATTGACTGAGTAAAAGTGCATTGTCTTTATCATGATGTTTTTCAAGCGGTTTTTTAAATTTAATGTTTACATACTTGATCATCATTATCAGTATTTAACTATGTTATGAATAATGTAAAATTAGATCTGTGGTTTGTACTGTCAGTGTAGTAATTTTTCTTTCCTAACTTATGACCTCATTTCCACTATTTTACATTAAGATAGGCACTGAACAAAATCCCAGTATTTAAAAACAGCTGTTTTAAAAACAGGGTACAATTTATAGAAATGGGCTAAAAGGGGTATACAAGTGGAAAAAGGTTGGGAACCACTGACCTAGAGAAATAATTGATGTGTATATTTGAAACCCATTAAAAAAAAATCCAAGAAATTTAACTGGAGATCAGCAGAAGGAAAACGACCCCAGCCGTCTTCCTGCTGCTACGTCCAAGAGTTAGAGAAGAGATGGTTCCCATGGTCCTCAGCGCCCTTGAGAAGAGCCAAATGGCAGATATAAAATAGCCTTGAGAACTAACAAAGGACAACAGGTTTCTGTACTCTGCTGGCACTCAGCGTCCGAGACGGTTAACCGCGCCGCAGGGTCCGTCCCTCAGCCCGTGCGGAAGAACTGCAGTGGGAAAGAGGAACAAGGGATCCCAGAGGCAGTCCCGTTCTTACGCGGGCTCCTCCCACTTCCTCCGCCCCGCTCTCAGTTCCGGAAATGAGGGGTTCGCGTCCTGCCGCAGCACACGCAGCCCCCGAGCGATCGGGCGGCACGCTGTCCTGGCGTCCTGCAGACCTGTGTTCCTCACGCCCTTTCTCCCAAACCTAGGGGGGCCTCCATGTTAGCGTCCGGATCTTACCCCAGGGAGTTATGTAGAAGTCTGCGACCTACGACCCACGGAACATTCTCTGTCCTTTGTCCAAGGACCTCAAAATCCTAGGCCAGAGTTTTCTCAGTTTGGCCGCTGCTTCCCTTCCAGTCATAAATCTAGTGTCCATTCTGTCACCTCCCACCCCATATGTCTTAGTCACTTTTTCAACTCTCTTAAATTCTTTTTTTAAATCTTTTTTTTTTTTTAATTCATGTCTTTATTTATTTAAATATGTGGGTATTTCCCTGGCTGGGAATCGAACCCAGGCCACAGCGTTGACAGCGCCAGCGCCTAAGCCTTAAGCCGCTACACCACCAGGGAACTCCCACAACGCTCTTAAATTTGAAAGAGGTGAAACTGGACTCCATAGGTTGCTTAGACTCAGAAGAGTACCTTTTAATTTCCTTATATATTTTTAGTGCCAGCTAACATGAAATGTTGTACTAAAAGGAAGCTATAGATGAAATCATTGTTACATAAAATTCTGGGCCTGCCTGGATTTTAAAGATAGAAGACTGCTGATTATTCATGATATTCATGCCCTTGTACTTTCATCTTAAATATGACATGGTTCTTCCTTAGAGAGTTGGCAGAAAACTAACTTTCAATAAAGAATTCTGCTTTTCTTTTATTAATTGGGGCTTTTTATGTTTTAGCTTTCATACTCAAATGTGAAGTAGGTCATAATAGCAGCATTTTAAAACTTGATAAAATAGAATTTAGGGACACATCTGAAATCAGAAATAGGTTTATTACCATTCTCCCCTGTCCTCATCCATTCATCACATATGGGTGGAAGTCCTGTCCTATAAGATTCTGGGCACAAAGATGAATAAGACACATTGCTTGCCCTTGAGAAATCATGGTTTAATGAAGACTATAAACCATGAGCCAGTCATTTTCAATACTATATAATCTATATACTACTGCAAGACCAAACAGGTGCTTGGAGGAAGACCACCGGATCCCCCTGTGGGGTAGGGGAAGGAAGAGAAACCACTGGTCAGAGGCAGAGAAGGTAGTCTTGAAATCATGGTGCTTGAGTTAAAACAACCCAACAGTTTACGCAGCATAACCACAGCATCTTTTTATGTCATTGTTGTAGTTACAGAAAAAGTAGCTAAATAGATTGCTGTAAAAAGTTCACATTTTAAGAAGGGCATGGGCGGCAAAGGGAAAGTCCCCCTCCCACTTCCTCTACTCTCATTTGTGTAAGAATATACTGTACACATTGTTTGGTGGCTCGCTTCCTCCCTACTGTGCACTGGAGATCTTTCTTTATTGAACTAACAGGGACTGGTCTCACTGTCACAAATCTCATGTACACAAAATTGTCATCTTAATTCACCCTGCACTTCATTTAGCTCATAGCTGAATAGCAGAGAACTTGACTGAGTTCTTCTAGATAAACTTGGTCAATCTGACTTTTTCTCAGTCTCTAGTTGGTAAATACTCAGAGAAAGTCAATTCCTCTCTCCCTAGGCTTCTGTGTTGTGGCTTGGGGATGGAGACGAGTGATGAATTGTGGGCATCGTCATTTGTTGGGATCAGCCAAGAAGACCTCCATCACTCCATGGTCTCATCCTTTCAGGCTCGGTGCTCTGGAAGCTTTTCAGCCACCTCTATTTCCCTAAGAGAATCACCAGGGCTTCGCATCTGGAAACTCAACCAGTCAGCACTACTCCATGCCCTAATTCCACCTGGTTCTTCTCTATGAGTCTTTCACCTCCTGGGATTACACCTGATCATCGAGGTCTAGATCTTTCTGATCTGGGACACCTTCCAAACCCACACCAGGGGCTCATTCTGTCGCTCTCCTAATTTTCAGAACATCCTCACAGACAGTCTCAGAGATAATGTTTTACCAGCTACCTGGGCATCCCTTAGCTGAGTCAAGTTGACACATGAAATTAACCATCACAGGGCTATTAGGACTGACAGCCCCACCTGTGCCGAGGTAGAAAGAGGTGGTTCTTGACAGGAAGGAATGCTGAGCAGATTACAAAACAGCACATGTACTGTTGTTTGCAGTTTTTCGCTATTAAAAATGTTTCAGTGAACTGCCTTATACAAATGTCCTACTACCTCTCTAAGGTAGGAACCCAGAGGTGGAATTGATAGGTTATGACAAATTGCTTTCCAAAAATGATTTACCAATTTGCTTCCTAACAGTGTATAAAAGTATTCTTTTTCCATACTCTCGCCAACCCTGGATACTGTCAGTCTGAAAATATTGCTAATCTAATGAGCAAAAGAGGATCTTGGATTTTTTAAAATTGCATTTCACTAATTAGGACTAGGGCAAGGTATCATTTCATGTTCACTGACTGTTGCAGGTCAGGTCCTGGGAAGCAGATGCCGAGATGCAGTTTTGGGTGCAGGAAATTGTTAGGGAGTGCTATTTTGATGAACAACCCTGGGGCCTGGGATGGAAGGAGGACTGGGCACAGGGAAAAGTTGGGCTGCACAACAAAGGCCTCTCGTGGCCATGTTCTTACTTAAACCACTTCAAAAAGCTAGGACAACTTTTTGAAGTGGTTTAAGTAAGAACATGGCGTCCAGGCCCTTATACCCCAGTGGCCCCCAGTCGTTGGATGAGAACTGCTCTGGGAATGTGAATGCCCTTGGGTGAAGCCACTCTTTTCCCTTGAGGGTAACTCCCAGAGAGGGCTGACAGATGAGGGCAGTCTGCCAGCCATCCTCTCAGCAGCTGGGGGCATAAACCCTTCAAGACTATAGAGCACAGCACAGCATGCGTTACACTGACTGTATTTATCAATTTGTGAATTGCCTGTTCACAGCCATTCTCTTACTGATTTGTAGTGGTGCTTTATTCTGGATATTAATCCATCGTATATTATATGTGTTGCAAGTATTTTATCTCAGTCTATCACTGGTTTTTTTAACATTGTGAAAAGGTCATTCGTTTTTAAAATCTTACATTTTTAGCTAGTTCAATTTGTCTTTCTTTTTCTAAGATTACAAAAATATTTTATATTTTCTTTGAATGTCTAGATCTTCAATCCTCTGGAGCTTTTTTTTTGTTCATGGTAAGAGGTAATGTCCAAGCACCACATATTCAATCTATTATTCTCTATAGACTGTTGTAAAAGACACATGTACCAGAATTTAAAATTATATTTGGATAGAAAAAAATTTTAACTCTGCAATTTCAGTGATCTATCTATTTTTCTCCTAATACTTCACTTTAAAATCACTGTATTTTGGGGTTCCCTGGTGGTGTAGTGGCTAGGCTTTAGCGCTCTCAACACCGCAGCCTGGGTTCGATTCCCGGCCAGGGAACTACCAAAAAAAAAAAAACCAAAAAAACAAAAACACATACAAAATCACTGAATTTTTATATTTTGGTATCTGGTTAGTCAAATATTCCATCATGATGCAATTTTTAATATTTTCTGGCTGTACTTAAGCGTGATCTCTTATGAACTTGAGAATGAACTTGTCTTACTGAGATTGCATTAAATCTACAGACTAAGTTGAAATATTACTGCTTTCCAGCATTGAAACTTACCATCTAAGAAAATACATGTATGTATGTGTATCTGCTATGCATGTAATAATCCACTGGTTTGGTTACAAACATTTAATGTGTCTACGTTCATAAGCGACATTGGTTTATGACATTCTTACCAATAAATTTTACATGATAAACATGTAAAATGGTAACAGATAAGTTGGAAAGCTTTACATGTTTTTTTCTATCATATTTGAATATAACATGATTCATTTGTTCATTAAAGGTACAGCAGAACCCACCTCAATTTGTCAGGGTAGTTATTTATCTGTTCAGTTTTCTATCTTCTGGACTCAATTTTGATAATATAGTGTTGATGGAAAATGAACCACTTAGGTTTTTATGTTTTATTGATAGAAGTTTTTGCATTATATTCTCCTGTAAATTAATAGTTCTAATATCTGTAGTTACATACAATTTAATTTCAAGTTGTATTTTCTTTTATTTTTTTTTTCTTGATCCTATTTGACAAAATTCACCTGTTTTATTATTCCTTTTAAGAAAATTTTTACTGGGCTTACTGATTAAATTAGTTCTTCTGGTTTGTTTCTTTGTATCTTCAATTTAAGCTTTTGAATTGTTTAATTCCTTTCCTTGGATTATTTTATTGTTTTTCTAGATTCCTGGGATGAACAGTTAGATGTTTTATTTATCTATTTCTAATCTTTCTTCTTTTCTAATACATGCCTTTAAGTCTATACACTTTTCTCTGATTACCACTCTGCCTGTATCTCACAGGTTTAATGTTTTCTCTTCTTTGCTCTTTTCTAAGTAGTTTGTAATTTTATTTTGAATGTTGTTTCAAACTTAACAGCTATTTGGAAATAAAGGACAACATATAACAAAACATATTTTTAGTGAATAGCTCAGCTAAAATTAAAAAGAAATCTCTAGAAGCCAGGAATAAAAAATGAAATGACTTAAGTAAGTGAGATTGATGCCGTGTTTGCCATGATTCCCACAGCTGATAGGAGAAAGGCCCAAGGGCAGTCTGCTAAGGCTTTTAAAGCCCAGGAGTCATGACCTTGGGTCTGCACAGGTTTGAAAGCTGGAACTGAGCTATGTGCACAAAGCCTGACTTCAACAGCCTGGCTGCCCATGAAAACAATAAGAGAACTCTGCCCACTTGCCTGGTGAAGGGGCAAAGAAATGTGCCATTTACTTAGGTAAGTGGTTGGGCAAGCTACGTTCTGCACATCTATTAAGTCCGTGGAACAACAAGCATTTTTGCCAGACTATTAATTTCCTTCTGTGCTATAACAAATTAGAGTAAATTTGACAGAATATTGTGGCATGTCAGGGGGCTGCTTCTCCTTTCTATTAGATCAAGTGAGAGAGGGGTCCCTCCAAGGGATCTTGGCGTGAGAATTTGGGACATGTAGCAAATTAGTGACTTAAAACAATGTAAGTTTATTACCTTACAGTTCTGTGGATCAGAAGTCCGAAATGGATTTTGCTGGGCTAAACTCATGGTGGTAAAAAGGCTATATGCTTAGAACTTTCTACATTGACAATGCTTAAAGTGTGTTCTTTTGGGAAGTATTCCAGCTTGGGCCTTTTTGTTGCTCAAATAGTGTGAATCTGGTCCCCCAACCTGGGTTTGTGCATGCTTGTGGCTACAAATGCTTAAGAGACTTTCCAACCCTCTCTTTTCACTCTACCCAGAGCCAAGAACAAACAGGCAAATATTCTTTTATTTGTGGTATATCTTTTCTAGGTTACCACTTAGGATGTCACCTTTAGGGGAGAGTTCCTGGCTTTTGTGGGGATCTTCTAGTCTGACCCTTTGCTCTGGTTGGCCATCAGGGATCTGCAGATGCCCTCAACTTAAATGCTGATTTGAACGATTATGAAATCACACTTTCTAGTGCATATTGTCCTCTGATTATTTTCCCTTACTGTCTTGAGAGCTGAGAAACACCTTTTTGGAATATACATTTTCCGATTTTTATCTATCACTTAAAAAGGGCTCTGTACCGGGATGGGTAAGCCAAATTTACCAAACTGCTAGAAACAGAAGTCAGTAGACAACATTTTAAAAGGTAATGATTGAGAATGTTTCCTAAAGTTATAAAGGCACAAATTCAAGAAGGATTTCTAGTTTAGACCAGAATGAATTAAAATATCAAAACCTAATCACGTTTTGGTAAATTGTATAATGTCAAAAATAAAGAAAAATATTAAAGACAGCAAAATTAAGTCATCTGAAAATGACAGTTATACAGATGGTATATCCCTCATTTGCAGCATTGGATGCCCTATGACAATGGACTACTGAGGGAAAGTCACTATCAATCCAGGAATCGATTTGAACTAAACTGTACCATCTCTCTTCCATTAGATTGGCATAGATTATTAAAAATCTAATTATATAAAGTATTAGTCAAGAGATAGGGAAATCAGAAATCTCAGCCTCTGCCGGAGAGTGTAAATTGGGACAATTTCTGAGCACAATTTGGCAATTCCTTGTAAAAAAAGCTGAAGGTGTACACTTCCTATGACTCAGCAATCCTACTTCTCTGGAAGATGCCTTTAAGTATATCAACAAAGGCATATGTGAATGTATCCACTGTAGAACTGTGGTAACAGCAAAAAGTTAAGAGCAACCTAAATAAATACTCATCAGTGTGAGAATAGATCACTGAATTGAAGGTTCCATAGCAGCTAGAGAGAATGAACTTGATCTCATGTCTAAGTAGGTACATTATATGTCAAAAATATTTCAATGAATTTGGAAAAAAATAAATGGATATAACTTGGCTACTGTATGTTGAATTTTTAAAATATCACTGAAAGCTACACATTTATATAAATTAAGAAACAGGACACACAGAAAAAATAAACATACTCTCTGCCCTCCCCCTATCTGATTAAAAGCACATTTTCATTTCTCTCTTTTGTACCAAGGAGAACAACACTTTCTTGTTGGTGATGGTTTATTTTAAACATTTCCCCCGAGTTTTTTTTTTTTTTTCTTTTTGGTATGTGGGTAGCTCCCTGACTGGGAATCGAACCCAGGCCGCAGCGTTGACAGCCAAAGCCTTAAGCCACTACACCTCAATGAAACTCCCCCCCGAGTTTTATTGAGATATAATTGACATAGAACACTGTACTAGTTGCGGGTGTACAACATAATGATTCGGTGTATGTCTGTATCGCTCTATGATCACCACCCTAAGTTCAGCTAACACCCTTTCCACATTGTTTTTCCTGTGATGAGAACTTTTAAGGCCTATTCTATTAGCAACTTCCAAACACACAATGGAGTATTAACTATAGTCAGTGTGCTTTTAAAACTTAAATGTATTTGATACACAATATCATGTTAGTGTCAGGTGTACAACACAGTTTCTCTGCCTTATTATGGGATCACCTCACCAAGTCTGCAAATCTTACTAAACAGCCGTTGTCTGTCACCCTTTCCCCGTGTACATATTTACCTTCCCACGGTTTGCCCCTCCTAAAACCTAAACCCCCTTTCCCTTGGCTCCTCGCTTCTCTACAAATGTATCGTTCTCTCTTAAGATGCTGTTTAAGCCCCGACCTCTAACCGCTCTGAGTTACTCATCGCTGGGTGTCTATCACGTGTGGTAATAAACTCCGCTTTTCTCTTGTGAATCTGCCTCGTGTCAGTTTGGTTTCCAGGACCTCAGGCACAGAACCTAGGAGATTACGGGCACAGTTTTCTTTTCCCTCCTCTACAGTGCATATATTAAAAATACATAAAACGATCCCATATATTATTAATGGAGACATAAATATGTGATAAAGTATAAAAACAGAGTGGGAAATTCACCATGTTAGTAAGGATGGTTGTTACCTCCAGGACGGGACAGAGGTAATGAAATAAGAATGGTTTGTTGCACTTGTAGCATTTTATTTCTTAGAAACAAATACAGTTAAACAAACATATTTAAAAGTTAACGTAAATAAAAATCTCACTGGCACATACATGCTGTTCTATTATTTGTACTTTTCATGTTGGAAACAATATGTAAAAATAAGGATAAATAAAACTCTTCGATGCCTCTTCCCATATGTTTGGTACAGATTTTTTTTAAATATAACTCTTCAATTAAATTTATTAATTATGTAATCCTCTATTTTCACCTATTTTTAAATCTATTTACTTCCAAGGTATTTTATCAAAATTCCTATTATATTAAAACAGTTCTTTAAGTTTTGAAGTTACATCATTAGGTGTATACAGGTTCATGCTGCTTGAAATTTCCAGTAAGATTACATTTATCAAGATAAAATATCCTCCTTTATTTTTAAAATAGTTTTTTACCTCCTCTATTTTTTCTGATCTTAATATTACTTTTGGGTTAGCATGTTGTTTCTTTTTTTTTTTTTTAATTCATTTTTATTGTTAGACTTATTGGGGTGACATCTGTTAGCAAGGATCACATAGGTTCCAGGCATACAATTCTACAGTGCATTGTCAGCTTGTTGTATAATAAATAAGGTCACCACCTAATGTGACTTCTCTTTCCATCACCTTATATTTAGCTTCCCCTCCCTCCTCTCCCACCCCCTCCCCTTTCTCCCCTCCCTAACCCACTCGTCCCCAAATAAACATCAAACTATTGATTGTGTCCATGGGTTATTTGTTTGTTCATTTCTTTTGTTCTTTGCTTTCAGTTTTATATTCTGCATATGAGTGAAGTCATACAGTTCTTTGTTTTTTCTGTCTGGCTTATTTCACTAAGCATGATGATCTCCAGGTCCATCCATTTTGTCGCAAATGGCAATATTTCATCTTTTCTTATAGCTGAGTAATATTCCATTGTGTAAATGTACCACAGCTTCTTTATCCAGTCATCTGTCGCAGGGCACTGTGGTTGTTTCCATGTTTTGGCCACTGTGAACAGCGCTGCAATGAACATTGGGGTACATAAGTCTGCGGACAAAGGTTTTCAAGTCTTTTGGGTAGATCCCCAGAAGGGGGATTGCTGGGTCATACGGTAGCTCCATTCCCAATTTTCTGAGGAACCTCCACACTGCCTTCCACAGTGGTTGTACCAGTTTGCACTCCCACCAGCAGTGTAGCATGTTGTTTCTTGACCCTTTATTTTCAAATGAATCATGTCCTTTAGTTTTTTGAAACTCTTGCAAACAGCAATGCTGGATTTGTTTTCTGCTTACCATTCAAATGTACTTTCATTTTATTCATTAGTTATATGTTGCTACCTAAGAAACCACTGCAAAACTCGAAACAACTACTGTTTCATTTACCTAATAGTCAATGGATCAGCACTTCGGGCTGGGCTCAGCTTGGGCTTTCTTCTGCTGGTCCTGTCTGGGACCACAGCAGGTGTAGGGGCTCCTGCTACTGTAGTCACATGTCTGGCTCAGTCCCATGGTGCTGACTTCCAGCTGGACCTCTCTTCACGTGGTCTCTCATCTTCAAGGAGATGACAACCTGGGCCTCTTCACCTACAGCAGTGTTCCAAGACGAGGATAGAAGAAGACACAAAAGTATCTTGAAGACTAAGCCCAGAACCCATGATATCATTTCATCATTCCGCGGGTCAAAGCAAGTCACAAGACCACCCTTGATTTGGAGGGTAGACAAGGAAACTCCACTGCTTGATGGGAGAAATGGCAACATGTACTATTATTACAAAGGCTCTGAGAACTCTTTCACCATCGTAGGCAATCTACCATAATGTTGACTTGATCAAGTTGTGCTCTGTCTTATGTTTTGATTCTAGTGGTTTGGAAATTAGATCTATTCTTAACAAGTCATAATTAAAGTTGTAACCTATATGTTTGATTCATTTACTATATCCACATCCTCTCTTACCCTTATCTATTAAGACAGTGATCTATATGGGCCACATTCGTGGGCTCCTTGTCCTCTGACTTACACTTGGGTTTGGCGCATGGCGAACATTCACTGGAGAAAGAAAGGAAGGAAGACAGTGAGGTTGGACTGTTGGTTCTCTCAGCTCCCTGACCTTGTAACTGGTCATTCACATTCACCTGTAGTTGCTAGGAGCTTATCTCTGGTGACAGTGTGGACAACATGATACTGCGTCAGGTGTGCCAGGAGCTTGCCCTGTGGCTGTGGCGTTTCCCTGTTTCTTGTGAGCATTACCATGTACCTTCTGGTGGGAGTTTTCTCTCAGGCCCAACACACACATTCTCCGTTTTAATCTGAGTTTAAGACAATGTTGCCCATTGCTAAGCAAGACAAGAAGAGGGCAAGGGAGAAACCTAAATGTGAGGATGACTCCTAATGCAATTCCCCAATTAATCACCCTCATGGTCACTCAGGACTCCCACTCGTTTGCTCTTTGCTCTCATTTCCTTTGAGCTTGATGCACCTCTGGAACCACTCTTATCTATGACACTGTGACCTCTCACCTTGAAAGGTTTGGTGTTTCATCCAGGGACCACTATTGTGCACCTTGTTTGTTAATATAGGACACTTTGGGAAAAAAAAAATAAATTAATTCAGCCTCAAAGCTGATATTCACCTAGGGCTCTTTGTCGATACTCATAAGTTTTATTCTTATGTGGGTGTTTTAGGAAACCGTGCAACAGTGCCACACCTTAAACATTTTACTACAAATGTGGATATTTTTCTCAATACCATGAAAACTGCTTGTCTAGTTAAGTGATGATTCTGGATAAGAATCAGACAATTGTGCAACCAAATTGCAGAGATTAGCAAGGAATTTTTGGCAGTTTGGTGGGACTGAGCCCTTACCCTGGGGGATCTGATGCTATCTCAGGGTAGATAGTATCAGAATTGAGTTAAATTGTAGGACAGCAAGTTGGTATTACAGGATTGCTCGGTGTGTCAGAAATGTTGTGAGTGTGGTAGTGGTGTGTGAGTCAAGGAGAATCACAGGAGAAAGACTGGATTTTTCCTGAACAAAGCTCTATAAAAAAAATAAATGCAATAGATATTTATTCTTTAAAAATTCCAAGTATCCATAGGGAAAAATCTTCATGTTCCCATTCTAATTTTACAACAATGAAAACTAAAGTTTAACCACTCTAAATGTAGTCACATATCCTCCCACAGCCAAGGAAACATTCCCTTGGACTTCTTCACGACCCAACAGGCTATAGCCTAGAGCATCAGTTCCCAAGTGGTGGTACACGTACTCCCCGAGGTTGTGCTGGGCTGTTCAGGGGTATGCAAAAAATAATCAGTAATGACAAAACGACAAGTAAAGGAAAAACAAGGCAAAACATTAGTAATGGAATAATAAATGTTAAGTTCAAATTACCATTAATGGAGATATTTCAAAATTAGATCACATTAGTGAGTGATGATTGGTGCGGGCGTGGCTATGGACCTTCCAAACCACTCTTCTGAACAATCCATTTGTGATATTTCTAGAACTTCTCCGATCATATAACTACATCTGTAGCCAGATTGATCAGTTTAGTTATTGACTGAGTAAAAGTGTGTTGCCTTTAATCATGATTCTTTTCAAGTAGTTTTTAAATGTATTGTTTAAATATTTGATCATCATTATCAATATTTAACTGTTATGAATATTATAAAATTCAATACGTGGTGTGTACTTTCAGTGTAGTATTTTTTCTTTCCTAAACTTAAGACCTCATTTCCATTATTTTACATTAAGATAAGCATTGAACCAACGTGTCAGTATTTAAAAGCTGTTTTCAAAACAAGGGGTATAATTTATAGAAATGGGTTTAAAAGGGATACACAAATGGAAAAAGATTGGAAACCACTGGCCTAGATGATCTAGTATTTTTTTGTCACAAGAGCATCAGCACACCAAAATCCAAATCAGCTTTTAGCAATCTAATAGAACTGCAATATTTTGGGTCATCTGGAAAAGATACAGAGTAGTAATTAAAACACAGCTGGTATGTAAGCTATTTAGATATTGTTTTTTGTCCAAAATTTTTATTATGTTAAAAAATGTGACCTTTGATAAAGTTGTGAAAACTTCATTGTGCTTCAGTTTTTTATCTTAGATATGGAAAATAATATTATTTTCTTTCTAATTGTTTACCAAACATTAATGTATCTCTGATGTTTTTTTGTTTGTTTGTTTTCTCTCTTTCTGTATCAGTTAGCTTTTTCTGTGTAACATTAACCACCCCACAACTTAGTGACTTCAAAAAGCAATCATTTCTTTAGTTCACAAGTCCGTGGATCAGAAATTGGGACTGAGTTCAGCTGGGTGGTTCTACTGGTCTTGGTTGGGCTTACTCAACTGTTTGGAGCTACTTTGTGTTAGAGGCTTACCTGAGATGGCTCATTTCTTAGCTGGAACCACATCACCTTATTATCAAGAAAAAGATTACAGGCTTTCCCACACAGTGGTGGAAGAGTCCCCAGGAGCTGCAGGAGGGCCCTAATGTACAAGTGCTTTTCACGTCTCCACATGTGTCACATTTGCTGATGTTACATGAATCACAAGTTACATGGCCAAGCCCAGATTCAAGGAATGGAGGGATAGACCCCACCTTCCAATGGGAGTTCTGCAAAGTCACTTTACAAGAGTGTGGATACAGAAAGGGAAAGAATTTGTGGCTATTCTTATAATTTATCCATTCCCTAAAAGACTCACATTACATTGATATGAAGTATTATTTACCATAATGTAACACTAAGTTGTCATTAACATTTCATTGTTAAATTATATTATCAGAATTTCGGGTCGAATAGCAATATTGAACTGTCTTCTAATGAACTTCTTTGAAATATAAATACTATACTATGTAATTTTTTACTGATGTGCCTGGTTAAAACAAATAAACAAAACAACAACCTCAAAATGGCAAATATTAACACTTATAAAAATAGGTTCTTTGTTTAAAAACTTACTCTTCTTAGACAATGTTATCCCAGTAGATTAAAATACCATTCAATTTATTAAAAGCATTTATATTACTGCAAATACCTATATGGTATGGTGGGGGAAATGTGGTGGAAGACTTGGGGGCTAGTCTTAGTTTTGCTTCTAATCCCTTGTATTTTAGGCAAATCACTTAATCTTTTGAAGGCTCGGTTTATTTATATGATAGATGGTAGGGAGAACAAAATCGCTATTTCACTTTGGCAGTAAAATTATGGATTCTTGTTTGTGACCCACATTTATGACAAAAAAGACAAAACTTGGGTATATATAAGAACAGAAATACTGAAGCCTTCAGCGAGCTTCTCAATTATTGAAAGAATTACCTGTATAGCTTCCTGGTTAGAGGTAAAAGTCAGATTATTTTTCATTCACTGCATACCTTGTTTTGTTACAGTTCAAATTTATTTGAAAATGAAATAAAATGAAAGAATGGATCCAAAAGCTTTTTAGTAACCCAGTTTTTAAGAACTGCTGAAAAATTGTGCTTATCATTATCTCAACCTTTGAAAACTATCTATAATGGAAGACGCAGGCACCTGTAACACTTGGTAGCTTCAGTATTTCTTACTTAATATTTCCTCTTTTTTATTGTTTTATAAAAAATTTGATTGTACTTTAATTCTCTAAAAAGATAGAACACAAAGAAAATTCTATACACTTTTCAGTTGATAGCTCAATAGTCAACATTTATTTAACAAGTGAATTAATTTGCATTCTCATTTGGTAGTTGAAATCCAGCATGTCCTATTTGCTTTATTAGACAGTTTTACTTAGAAAAACTTTTTTTTCTTTAGAGGTATTTTGACACAACGACATTTAACTGAAGTTAAGTGGAAAATCAGAATAGATTATACTTAAGCTCTACTGGTATTTTTTTTTACTCATATGAGTGCCAGTAAAAATTACCAAAATAACTAATTTCACACATGCATATAAATAAGAGACCAAATAGCTCAGTTGGGGAGGGAACAGGAATTCGAACAGGGCTTTTCTCATCATTCAAATAGAAGATTATCCACAAAATGTACAGCATGTAGACTGCAGTGCCTGTAAGTTGCCTTCTTGAACATTTAGACAACATTAGATTGAAGACTTTTAGTATAATCTTTTGAAGGAAAAGAATTCATACCATTACCAACATAATGTTGTTTTGCTGTGCGTCTTCCTTGTGTCCTATTTCGACCTCTCAGCTGCACTCTGTGCTATTGGCCACTTCCTCTTTCTTGAAGTTCTTTCCTCCTTTAACTGCTGAGATGGGCTGTTTTTTTACTTCTGCTTTCATTTTTCTGAGCATTCTTCACTGTGTCTCACCTCACTTGCTCCTCTTGCCTCTTAAATATTATTGTCCTCTGGGTTCTATTCTCAGCTTTCTCTGTGTTCCCTGCCCACTCTCACCTCTGTCTATAGCTAAAATTACTGTCAGTGTCTATATTGTTAACTCCCAAATCGCCTTCTCCGACCTTGAGCTCTCTCCCAGGTGGCAGAGTCGTGGTTACTCTCTAGACACCTTAGACTCAACAAGTTTACAATGGAACCCATTATCTTTCCCAATAACCTGCTGGGTGTGTGAGAAGACCCCACCTGAGTCTTTATATGTTCAGTCCTAAAGCTATTTTCTAGGCCCCACCCCCAACCCCCCCAACCCCCAGGGCTTCCTATGCAATTCTTTCTTCCTTTGCCACATGTCCCAAAGAGGTGATAATTCTTACTTTATCACTTGGGGGTGTTGTTTAGGACCGGACTCAATATCCTCTGCCTGCCTCCCCCAGAGAAACAAAAGGTCACATTTTAAAAAGCATTTTATTAGGAGACATATTCTGAAAATAACACAATGGGAAGTAAAATAATTTATTGAGCAACTATTTATTGTGTACCTCTTCTGTGCTGGGAACAGCATGTGAGAACAAATGAACACTGGTTTTTTTGTTGACCTCCAAGTTTGGGAAGGAGTGTGAGGAGGGGAGAAATAGACCTTAAGCAAATAATCATGCAAATATGTGAAATTCCAACTGTGACAGGTACAATGAAGAAGTGGTTCCCAGAGTGAGAGCATAGTATTGTGATTTAATCTAAGCAGAGAGCCCTGGAATTCTTCCCCTAAGGAAGCTTATCTAGTGGATTGATTGCAAAATGGTCCTAATTATTTCTGGCCCTTCACAAGATGACTTTGCAACTCTCCCCTTCAGGAGAATCCAGTTCATTACCCTTTCAATCTGGGCTGACTTTGTGGCTTACCTGAGCCTATAGAATGCAGAAGAAGTGATGTTGAATCAATTTTGAATTTAGGCCTTAAGAGGCTTTGTGCATGACCATTCACCCTCTGAAAATCCTGACACAGCCATGTGAGTAATTGGGCTAGGCTGCTGAATGATGATGTATGACTCAGTTGCCCCTGACACCTTCACTAGCAACCAGACACGTGAATGAGGCACCCAAGACCAGCCAGGCTCCAGCTGACCTGGCTCAACAAGCACAGACCCATGAGCAAGCCAGCTGAGATCAGCTGGGCCTGGCCCAGAGCAGCTGAACCATCCAGCTGACCCGTAGATCTCTGAGTCATAATCAATGTCTATTGTTTTAAGGAACTGAGTTTTGAAATATTTATTAGCTGTAACAGTCACCTGATACCGAGGAGTAGGGATTAACTGGGCAAAGAGCTTAAAGACAGAGAACTGCATGTGCAAACCCCTGTGAGAAGGGTGCATGGTAGGTTCCCGGGCCTGAAAGAAGACCAGTGTGGATGGATCATCCACAGCTTGCAGACACAAAGTGAGCTGGGTCTGAGTGGGCAAGAGCAGGGCTACAGCAAGCCTGGTACACCATGTTAAAGATCTGAGTCCTGATTCTAAGAGCAACTGGAGACCCCAAGGGTTATAAGCAGGGAGGATGCATAATTAAATTTGAGTTTTGAAATTTATCTGAAGTATGAAAAGCACATTTAGCAGGGCTGGAGTAGAAAACAGAAAGAGCATTGCAGCAGTCGGGCCAGGGACCAAAATGGAGTACGGTAGGATGGTGATGGTGACAGGCTCACAGCCTTGCCCAGCTCTAGGAGGCCTGGCTATTCACTCCGTACACTACGGAGCGGGCGTCCTTGGATACCTGTAGTGCAGTCCTTGGGTGTGAGGAGTGGGGAGAATTGGATGGATTCAAGAGATAGTGAGGAAGTAAGGTAACAAGTCTTGGTGATTGACAGGATATTGCAAATGGCAGGTTTTTAGGGACATGTCAAGGGTGACCACTAGGTTTCTTTCTTGGTGGATGGTACCAATCATTGAACTCGAGAACAATGTATGAAGAGCAAACTTGGAGAAAATAATCACATGTTTGGATTTAGAGACGTTGATTTTGAAATACCTTTGTGATTTCTGAGAAGATATCCCAGCAGGCAATTGGCTAACTGGGGCTGGAGCTCAGATGAGAGCTCTGGTTGGAAACATGTTTTTGAGTCACTTGTGTATATGGCATCATACATCTTCAAGAGAGAATCTCACCAGGTTTTGTTACTGGTTCCAAGTTCCTAATGCCCTCAGAGATGGCCACTGAGCTCTTAGAACTTTTGTTCCCAGAAATTATTTCTAAATGTAAGGCTCATCCATTCCTCTTTCTAACCTATGGGCTACTATTTCCTATGTGTATTATTTGTTCCCAAAGAAACAATAAAAATAGGTGCTGTTTTATGAAAACACCAAACTGAATGTCATTCATCTAAGTGGGATTCTGGGGTATACCAGAAAGGTACTTTTGTACCTTTCCTTGCAATGATACACTTAAAAACTCAGGAATTATTTCTTCTTCAGCTTAAATCTCCAATCCAGAGTGTCATAGATCTTAACTATTGCACTTCTTTTGAATACACCCTATTTCCTCATCATATCTTTCTTGGTCTATTTCTAGTCTCCTCATTTGCCTCTCTGCCTCTAGTTTTATTTTTCCCCAATACATTTTTTTAGACAGCTGTCACACTGCTTTTTCTAAAATGTCAATCTGACCATATCACTACCTTAAAGTACTCCCAAGAGAAAATGCGGACTCCTGGGGACAGCTTTCAAAAGCTTTCTGGCCTACAGCTACGGATTTTTCCAACCCTGTGTCCTGCCACTGATTTTCCATCCCTGCCCAAACCTACTTCTAGCCTTATAGAACGGCTTTCATTTCCTTAAATGTACAGTGATGTTTTAAAATGGGTTTTTAGGAAGAAAAACATATATAACAGCCCTTGCTTTAGTGATTGGTCAAATCAAACTGTAAGTAATAGCTCTGAGCAGGCACAACACATTACTAGAAATATCACGTTAAATAAATAGCCAAGGTCGCTTAGGTTGACATAATAGCTAAAGTTAAGCTTTGGTGGCTTGCATTCAGATTGAAGTTCTAGCATTGCATTTGCCTCATGGTTATAAAATCAATATACATTTGGTTATGGCTGTATTTCAAGGCTCATTCCATTTAAATAGTGAAGCTAGAATTTATTTCATGTTGCTATAATTGCTCTCTAAAAATATTTAAGTTCCATACTATAGTACTCAGCTCTTAGCTATGATTATTCATTTTACTTCATTTTTCTTAATAAGTAGAGAAAATATTATATAAAATAGCCATTATCTATTTTTCTTGAAATTTTTATTTTCCTTTGAAAAGAAGGGTTTGGTTTTTTGTTTTTTTTACTGTGAAACTTTTCAAGATGATTTTAGCATTACTCATCTGTTCTGTTCCAAGTGATTTAAAAATATTCATCAGTTCTCTCAAATGGTAAACAACGAAATACTGCTTTAGGTTTAGAAGACAAGAAAAAAAATGTCTTCATTTTTGTCTTCATTTAGGAGACAAAAATAAAGTCTCCATTCATTTTGAAGTTCTTCAGAAAGGATTTCTGTAACATTACCACATAATGAAAATTTGGAGACAAAAGGTAAATTCAAATCTGAAAGGCAATTATCAGCAAATGACTAGATTCCTGTACACCTGTGTGAGGAATTGCACTGCATAATTCCTAGTGTTTTAATAATCTCCAGAAAGTTCCTGATCACAGCTAATGCAGCATAATAGTGTAGTAGCCAATATGTTTTGACTAAAGTAGATAGCATTTTGTACCTATCTCCCACAAAGAATTATCTTTAAAACTTGGTAATTTGTTTGCAGGTGGGCAAATGTTGTTGCATATAGAATAATAATATTCAAAGTATTTTTAAGTTTTAAAGTATTCTCACAAATCTTTGTCATCATTGATCCAAAGTGTGTGTTTGATGATGTGCATTCCAAATTCTTGGCTCTTCTTCCTTACACTTGATTTTGAAAGCCTTCCCTCCTGTCGGCGTAGGCCTTCATTAGGCTGGCCATCTGTTGTCATTCAAATCAAGTCTGATCTGCTGTGTACGAGTTCAAGCCCTGTGAGGCAGCCACACTGTGAGGCACCTGTGAGCTGAGCTTTATTGAACGTGGCTTCGAGTATTTTCTGGGTGTGTATTACACACCCAACAGCTGTGCTCGCATTGCCCCATCCCTTGTCTCATCACATTTCTTCGAATTCATTTGAATTCATTGACCGTGTGCTACAACATCGCTGTCTTTATTATTCCAAATATTTTATTTCAAAAATTCAGACATTTCAACATGTACGTAGTTTTTACTTTCTCCATCTCTCATATTTTCCAAATCTCCAGCCTACAACTTATTGTTGTTATTCACAGCAAACCACTGCTTTCAAATATTAAAAAAAAAAGAAAAGTTTCAACTCTGAGTTCCAGGTACTCTCATTTCCAAATTTATGTCATGTTTCACCACCATCTTCTGTCCAACATTTCAGTAATTTTAAATATAATGCATTGCTTTCATAGTCTCTGAATTTTTCTGTATTTTAAAGCCAGAATTGGTAAAAAGTGTAAAGGATGGACCCCAGCTGCCTAGCTTTGAACCCTAGCTCTACGTGATGTGGCTGTAGGCCCTTAGGCAGGTCATTGACTATCTGTGCTCAATTTCCTCATATGCAAAATGGGGGGTAGTAATAACACATGCATCTTAGGACTCATTCTTAGCATTCATTTTGAGGATAAAATGAGAAAAGCACTAAGAACGGTTCTTGGCAGTTGGTAAACACTAAGTGCTGGCCTTATTTATAATGTATTCCAAACATAAAAGTCTAAATACCTAAGCTTTACAAAACTTTTTTGAATTGCAGAAACTCTTTTGGATTTTGAAGGTAATTTTTGTTTGATATTATCCATCACTTATTCTAATGAATTTCAGTCAATGGACGGGATCTGAGCTTTAAATTCAATTCTTTCATCTATGTTGATAGCAGATATCCAATGATTAGTTATTGAAGAAAATGAAATGCTAGATTATTCTATGCTATTACTGCTTGAAACACCACTTAATAGTCAGTAGGGTGGAATACAGAGGAGATGTTTAGAATTGTTTTGTGGAAAATGTGTAGAACAATTTGTTTTAAAAGAATTTTTAGAAATTACAGCTACCAATAAAGAAACCATAAGAACAACTGAAAAAGAGTAAGAAATTTGTGAGCCAAATAGCAACAACAAGAATCAATAGAGTGTGTCTTCGGGTTGGCAGAACACCCTCTGGACAGAGCTGATGGAATGAAAATGTAATCAGTAGTCACCAGGAAAAATGAGTTACAACAAAGGTCTCAGAGCTTTCCCTTGCTTTGTTTTTGACCTTGATGAAAATCAGTGATGTAAATTATCACTGAAAATACAGAAAGTTGCTTCATTTTTCACATCATTGATTTCTCATATGCTTTCAGAAGTTCTCTTTCTGTCCACCACCTTTTTTTCCATTTGGGAAACTGGAGTGATTGGAGCCACACTCACTGAAGCTCCCAATTCTGTTTTTGTGTATAAGCCCATGGTGTGTGTGTGTGTGTGTGTGTGTGTGTGTGTGTGTGTACATATGTGTGTACTTCTTTAAGTGGAAGGAAGTTGAAATAGAATTTAAAATAAAAGTTAGATCTCTTAGAGAGTCAAAAAATATTTAAAGCGATGTATTATAATTCAACATTCATTTTTTTTTAGTCAACAAACTTTAAAACTTTTTTGATTGCCTACAATGTGAGAAGTGCCAGGTGGTGGGGAAATCACAATAAGAAGCAAAACAAAATCTCGTGCCCCAAAAACGTTAATATGATGGAAATCTAGGGGTCAAGAAATGGCTGGAAACCAAAGACCCAGGTGCCTCACAGGGTGGTGCACAGGACACGAGAAGGAGAAAGAGGAGGGAGCAATGACTTACTCACTTCTAATTAGAAAAAAGATCTTGTCTTTTAGCATGACATAATAAGAGTCTAAACATGCTGTCAAAATATTTTTAAAGGCAAACATTATTTTGGTAATATAAGCTTTCTAGCAAAGCCAAGAAAAATTCCCAAGGAAGAATAACAAGGCAGATTTTGCTGTGCTCTTACATAAAATTTTATGATGAAGCTAAAATAATTTAACCAGCATGGTACTGGTACAGTGCTATCAGAATGCTAAATTAAGCAGAATAAGACTGAATAAAAGTCCAAGGAAAATGAAGATCTTTCCATCACCTACAAAAGGATAATTTAAAAAAATAAATGTGTTATAATAATTGGCTAGCTATTTAAGAGAAATAGAATTCTCAGCCTTACACTCAATGTCAAATTGATTCCAGGTAGATTAAGGAGCTAACTGTAAGAAGAAAATTTTATCTGATATGGAAGGCCTTTTCAAGCATGACACATAAGGTAAAAAGTCTAAATGGAAAGCAGGAAAAAATATTGCAACATTTTACATACACAGGCTTTTATAAATTCATAAGAAAGATAATAAATACACAAAAGAATTAAAAGAATAATATATACATTAAATTATAAATGTACATAGAAGTATAAAGAATGAAAGTATATAAAGCAAAGTGTTAACGATGGTTAATTATCTAGTGAGATTATGGGAATCTGTATTTTTTTGTCCATTTACTCATGCTTTCCAAGCTTCTTCGATGAGTATGTTGTAAGACATACTCTTCACCATACCATTCTGCTAACATTGAGAAATGTTAACCTATTAAATAAAAGTTCAAATCCAATATAACATTGCCTCATTCCTACTCAGAATGCTACTTGTTTGGAGAGATTATAAAGGGCACCTTAATTATTGCATCATATGACACTTTACCCAGAACAGTCTTATACACAAAAGTTATGAAATTTTCACAGATTAAAGAGAGTAGACTAGGGTGAATTAGAGCTCAAGTTCCATCAATTAAGTTCACAAACTCATCCTAGAGAAAGTGCTATTAATACATACCTCATTGCTAAATATCACTACGGTTACCTTCAAAGCATTCCCCTTGGGAAGCTATGCACTGATGCCAGCACTTAGTCCACCCTTCAAAGCAATTTTGGAACTCTTTTTCTGGAAGGACCATAAGAGCTGTTGTCCTATTACCCTTAATGTCCTGAATGTCATCAAAATGTCTTCCTTTCAATATTTCCTCTATCTTTGAGTAAAGAAAAAAAGTCACTGGGGGCCAGATCAGGAAAGTAGGGAGGGTGCTCCAACACAGTTCTTTGTTTACTGTTTAAAACTTCCCTCACAGACAGTGTCATGTGAGCTGGTGCATTGTGGTGATGCAAGAGCCAAGAGTTGACAAAAAGTTCAGACCAGTTTCATCTAACTTCTTCACGCAGCCTTTTCAGCACTTACAAATAGTAAACTCGGTTGACTATTTGTCCAGTTGGTACAAATTCATTATGAACAATTCCTCTGATACCAAAAAAAGGTTAGCAACATCATTTTGACTCTTGATTTGGATTGATGGAACTTTTTTGGTCATGGAGAATTGGCTGACTTCCATTGTGCAATTTGATGCTTTGTTTCAGGGTTGTATCAGCACACCCATGTTTCATCACCAGTGGTAACATGGCCCAGAGCATCGTCTTGCCTCTCCAAAAGGTCTGGGCAAACTTCAACTCTCTTTTGTTTTTGTTCATCAGTGAGCTCCTTTGGGACCATTTTTGCACACACCTTTCTCATGCCAAGATTTTCAGTTAAGATTTTCCTAATTGTTTCTCTGTCAATGTTTACTTGGTTTGCTATGCTTCTCACAGTCAGCTGATAATTTTGATGCACAATTTGATGATTTTTGCCATGTTTTCATCAGTTTTATTCATTACTGGCTGCCCTGACCTGTCTTTATCAATGACACCTTCTCTTTAGAAAAATGTTGAATCCGTTTGTACACTGCCATTTTCTTCATGGTATTATCCCCTAAACAAGAAGTTTAGGGTTTGTTCATTGCTCTAATTCAAGCTCTGACATGCTTGCAATAGCACCCAAAAACATGCAACAACAATAATAAACATCACTTAGCAAGACACCACCACACGTCAAAACAAACACAGCTGTGAGACAGATATACCAAGGTTATGACACCTTACTGAGTTGTTTGTACAGTGCTTCCAAGGTAAGTGCATGGTGGCGAGTTCACAAACTTAATTGTCAGATATATTCACAGTCATTCTAATATTAATAAGAACACAGCCATCTGTACCACTACATGCTAGGTACATCACATACGTTAAAACACCAGTACCTATTACCATGAAACAGAGATTTTCCCTCACTTCTTTGTCTCTTGAAGGAAAGAATTCAGTCAAGAGACAGTGTGTGAAAATATAGAAAAATTAAAGTTTATTATAGAAAAGTTAAAAGTTAAAGTATCCGCGGAGAAGGTGGAGCCGGCTGACCCAGGAGCAGGAAACAGCCCCTCCCCCACTGTTTGGGAAGTTTTGTATCTTTGGGTGTAAGATCCTCGCCTTTTCTTTTCTGCAGGATCCTTCTAAAAAGGCCAAGGTTACATAATAATACGATTTTGGGAGGTAGGGCCTATGGTTGAATAGGTGAGGCTTTTCCCCTTTCAATTTCAGAACACCTGATAATGGGCCAGGGCTCACTCCTAGATTCAGGGCATCTGTTAGTGTCCTCTGTACAGGCAAGCTCCCCTTCCCACATTCCTTTCTCTTTTATCTTTTTAATTTAGGGGCAGCTGATAATGGACTGGGACAATTTTTCCCTTCCTGCTCCTGTCTACCTTCCTGTCCACTTTGTCCTACTTATGAGATAGGTATGTTATCCCCATTACACCAATGAGAAAACTGCAGCTCAGAAAAAGCACCCTTGGTCACACAACTAAGGAATGGAATTAAGCCATCGACTCCAGACTGTTTCTACTTGGTTCACTCTGTGTTCGAATTGTGCAGAGAAAAGGTACGTCTTCCTGGTGCTGTGAGTTTCAGAGGATGTGGCTCTGTTGGAGAGAAGATTGTGTTCACTAAAGGATCTAGCTCAACGCCAAGGGAACGTTACATCACTGGAGAAAAAGAGCTTTTCCTGGACAACGGAAAGCCTTTGGGACCTTTTCTATTTTTTCCCCTTATTTGCATTTTTGCCGGGCTATTAATAATTCCCTAAATTTCCTCAATGTACCTCCCACTATTGAGGATGAGGTTCTACCAAAATAATAGATTATCAGGAAAAGGTTATACTGTCTTCTCTCAAGTTTTTGGTGAGGTCCCTACCACCCAAACAGCTTCCTGTGTAGCAACTTGACCTTCTGCTGATCCAGTGGAGGACCCTTCAGTACTTCAGATTATTTCCAAGTATTTGGAAACACAGTACATATGTTTGGTATTCTGGTTATTGCTCCTATGGCGTGTAACAGAAATAACTTTTGTTCAGCCGCAGATTGAATCAGATCTCAAATTAGGTCATGCGAAATAGCAATTGCATGTTTTATTTGTGCTGACAGTTACTTACATAATAATTTAAAAGTTTGGGTGTTACTAAAATGGTGTGGCACAGGGTGAAGATGTAACTTTCAGTTTCAATGTCGTGTTAACCACGACATTGTGATTTCCTGGAACCAATAGTATAAAAATATTAGTATTCTAATGTGAAGAATTATAAAATGATGTTATCAGTTAATATCAAAGTAGAGTAAGTTGGATGATAAAGTATACATTTAGAGTAAGATCCAACTATATACGCATGTGTACTTATGTCTGTACATGCATATACACATACACATGTGCGTATATGTATTCACACACATGTATTTTCCATATATGTGTGTATGTATATATGTGCACATAATTATATATATAATTTAGAATATATGTTTTTAGAATATACATGGTACATATGTGTATACATATATAATTTTTTAAATATCATCAATTTTTAGAAAATTACACATCCTGTTTACTTCCAACTCACTTTAAAAGGCTCAAAGTGACACAGAAACATTGCAATATGGATGATTTCCCAAATCTTATGCTTGTCAGTTTTTAACCAATCAGGTATTAGGAATGTGTTCTGAATTTTGTGTGTCCTCCCCTTCGCCTCTGAGATTTTCAGAACAGAGACAATGTAAGAGCAAAATGGTTCAAAGAGGGAGGCTTTCCATTTCTTGATTTGCTTTTTAAATGTTAAGTTGATACTTGAGGAAGGAGTTATTAGTCCCAATTTTAGAAGTGGAATTTTAGAACTCATAAATACAAACAGTTCCTGGCTTATAAATAGCAGACAATTGCAAATGTTTATCCTTTATCTCCACTGCTTGGACGCTCAGCTATTCCGTTACAAGTTGTCATGCTTGCAGGGACAGGAAGGAACTTTCAGAGTTTCCCCAGATTTGGAAAAAGAGGAAGGAAAGGGCTTGTGTGAAACAGGTATAGGAATCTGACTTCAGCACATTTGCTGTACCCGTGTGTTCAGACATCTTTCAAACTAAAGGCTTTAAAAAAAACTCTCATTTTACTTTCCCCAACATCCTACCAGTTAAAAAGCTCCCTCCCTTCTCTCTCTGTCTCTCTCTCTCCCTCTCTGCAAGATGCTGCTCAAAGGCCTTTGGGATGTGACAAGGTTCTTACCCATGCATGTCTTAGGGCAAACTGGCTCAATAAAGTTTCTTTTCTTAAAGCACCTAAAAGTAAAAAAGGCTGCCGAATTTGCTGGGCCTTGGGAGAATCTTGAGACCTGAAGCAGTTCAGATGATTGGGAGAGCTGAACCTGCCAGGTTTCCTCCATGTGTTCAAGGACTGGAGAAAGGACACAGCCCCGAGGCTCCGACTTGGGACAGAGCAGCAGAGCACGGAGTGGTGCCAGGCACAAACCACCGACTTCGAGAACTTGCCTCCATGTGGTTACGTCTCAAGGCTTTAATTTTTAGTTTAAAAAGCAAAAAAAAAAAAAAAAATCCATTCAAACATCCAATTCTTTTCCCCCTGGCAGAGAAACTTCTAGTTATCCTCTCACTCCAGGCAGGGAGGGGCGGAGAATAATCGTCTTCTAATTGGTACAGGAGTTTCCTATTTCCTGTTTTTGCTGTGTCACTGGGAAATTTTCCATATGTATGTGAAGAGCATTACTGACCCTTAGAACATCAGAAAAACTGAATGAGTCCTGTTAGGTCGCTTCATGCGTGGGCCATGTCCCAGAGACACGTTTTCAGAACAAATTGGTGGCAGAGCCAAGGATAGAAACCACCTCGCTGGTGATTATGTTAAATAATCAACACTTTGTGCAAAAATATGGAAAAGTAGTAATAACAACGGGCAAAAGTCATCTTGTTTAACTCACCAGTTTTGCTTTCCTAGAGTGTTGTGTTTTTGAAACCAATTTTTGGCAAAACTTTTCTAGCCTAAGACTGTGTACAGTGCCTGTTGAGCTGGTTAGCAGCCTCTACCCTTACTCAGCACCATCTCCGCCTTTAGAAAATGACTGTGGTGGCTGTCTTGCTGTCTCAGTCTGTGACCTCACTCTCCTCCTGTGCTGTTTTGCTGCTTCTCACTCTTCTGGGGAAAGAGGTGGTGGTGGGCGGTCAAGCTCCTATTCAATATTCTCACAAGTTCCTTCTCTTTCAGGGGACCAATGAATACCATTGATGCCCGGGGACCGTCATGCTTTGGACTCTAGGTCCAGATCATGTCCCAATTTACATTCTTCTAACAGGTGAAAACGAAATTAACAACTGAATTTGCATTCGCCCTGGCGTATGTGCCCCCAGAACTTTGAAGGGTGTGATACTGTTACTGTATTTATATGCCAGTGACAGCTTCCTAATTTGACTTCCTTAAAATGGATGGATTTATGGCCCAAGGCCCTAGGTAACCTTTGACATTGATAGGCCAAAAATTGTGCAAGTCACCAATAATCCATTCAAAGTGATACATCACCAATGGTCAAGTTTAGGCAATTTATGTTACAGACTACATAAAGGTAATCTGAAAAGTCCTTAATTTATATGCATGAACATTTTCATATTTAAGTGGATTTTACATTCTGAATAATACAGAGTAGGGTTTATTAACCCAAATAAATTTAAGTGGTGGTCCTTAAGCCCTCTGAAAGGTTGTGTGAATGTACAACTTCATAGCTATCATCAAAATCTCAGAGGGTCCCATGATCCAAACAGGGATAATGAGCTCAGATAAGTGTGTCATTTAAACCATCTCACCAGATTCACTGATTTTTATCTCTGTCCTATTTGGATGCATTTCTTCATAGATTTTCCTTAATTTATGACTTAAAAGACTTCTACTCACAACCTTTTCTTACTTCAGCTTCTTTTATATGCTGTTGATTGAGTTGGAATCATACATAAATGAGTAAAAGACAGGCCATAGAGAAGACAGGACTTTGATATTATAGCAAGATAATTTCTGTTGTGGGGATCTGAGCTTTAGAACTAAGACTGGAGTTCAGCTGTGCTACAAAGATCATTTAAGATCTATTTTATAATTTCTTTGAGTCTCAGTTTCTCATCTGAATATTGGGAAAGGGGCATCTATTTCATGGGGTTGCCAGGAGCATGACATAAGATAAACATATAAAGAACCTATTCACTAGAGTTACCATATGTCCCGGCAATCCCCGTGCTGGGTATCTATCTCCAAAATTTGAAAACCTTAGTCTACAAAGATATATGTACCCCAATGTTCATCACAGCACTGTTCACAGTGGCCATGTCATGAAAACAGTCAAAGTGTCCTTTGATAGGTGACTGGATAAAGAACCTGTGGTACATACACACAATGGAATATCACTCAGCCACAAGAAAAGATGAAATAGGGCCATTTATGACAACATGGATGGATCTTGAGAACATCATGCAAAGCGAAATAAGCCAGACAGAAAAAAAGCAAAAACCATATGATTTCACTCATATGTGGAACATGAAACTGAAAGCAACAAAGAATCAAAAACTCATGGGCACGGTCAGTAGTTTAGTGGTTACCTGAGGGTGAGCGGGGAGGAGGAGGAGGGAGAGGGACTCAAATATAGGGTGATGGAAAGAGAACTGACCCTGAATGGTGAACATGTAATGCAACACACAGACGATGTGTTATAGAACTGCACACCTGGAACCTATGTAATTTTTACTAACCAATGTCACCCCAATAAATTTAACAATAAAAAAGGAACCTGTTCACTGCAGTTCATGACACCTCAGAGACACCCCATAAATATGACTTCTCCCTTCCCTAGTGTGAAATAGACTGTTAGGCTTGGTTTGGTTTCAGGGAGCTGCACTAGATGCCAGGGCCATAGCCTCATTGGCATTTGCAACATTTACCTGTGGCAACCCCTTCTATTTTCAGGCCCAGAAGGGAAATCCTTGCGACTACAGCTATCCAATTCGCAAAAGGTCACCTTCCTCTCTCCTCACTTTTGATCTCCTCTCTTGCATTCTCTCACCTTCTCACTCTCCTCTAATCCTGCCACCTTCCTAATATCCACAGAAGAGTCAATTCACTGTGATCTCAATGTTCCCTAGGACCTCAGGAAAAAAAAGTATCAAAGGGTAGAATAAATGTAATATACTTAAAGCACGACAATAAATTACACAACTTCATCTCAAAGCTGGCTCTGGGGAAAGGTTGACATGAAACGTTTGAAGAAACATGAAAAGGATCCTAAAGACAGACGGTTCTTCACAGTGAAAGGCAATTTTTTTTTCAAGCTTCAAAGCAAGGACTCCTTTAGTCATCTGCTGGATAGGTTCTTTTTGACAGGATTTAACATACAAAATCGTTCCAGTGCCCTTTAAAGGGGGCTGGGCACAGAGGGTGCCAGTGAAAATGATGACTGTTTTTAATTGAAAACTTAAAAATATCCACGTGGTAAACCATAGTAAATACACTTGCTCTTTTCTAAAAGTTTCCAAAATGGTACTTCGTATAGTACAACATTTACATCCAACAATCAACGAAAGAATGATCTGAGATGCAAGATAGGGACGCTAATGCCTTCTAGATCGGGATTCCTAAAGTGTCCCTTGAATAACAATGGTGATATAGGCTGAACAATTTTGTCAGTGCTATCTAATAAGCTATACTTGTGCTTTAGATTCATGACCCTTAATTAATAAAATAGAGTTATTATAAAAATTTTAAAGTAGACTTTTGAGAGGATTCAGAATTTATAAAAAAATTTAATTTCTGAGCAACACCTATATACCATCATGTCAAATGACCATCATTTCCTGTTCCAGCTGTAGCTTACTTCCACAGATTATGTTTCTAGAGTTTTTCTTATGTTTTACTGTTGTAAATCAAATTGTATCGTTGCACTAGAGAAGTCTGTTATTTTTTAAGAGTCCATGCATAGTATCTCATTTGGTACAATGTGAGTGGCTGCGACCTAAATATTATTCCATTCTATTCTATTATAATATGATTCTGAATTTGTATATAGCATGGGAGAGGGAGAGAAAAGTGGGAGAAAGGAACACTGACATCAACTGAATACATCTTTTGGGCCTGGCATCTCATTTAATTCCCCCAACACCTGCAACAGGTATTTTCACCTCATTTTTATAGAAATAACTGCTCAAGTCCACACAGTTAATAATATTAGCACTTGGTGATAGGATTTGAATATTACATACGGTTATGTATCTTTATTATAAAAATATAAAAATAATTACAAATGTAATATATCTATCTCTTTACACCCAGATTAAAAAATTACGAACACCTTTGGTTCAACTCCTTTTTTTTCTTTTTCTTTTTCAATTTGCTGAAGTATTTTCAAACAACCCTCAGATGTGTCATTTTATTCCGACCTATGTCAATATCTCTAAAAACTATGGACCTTAAAAAAAATAACAACAATCCCATATCATACTTTCTAAAGTAAGAATAATTTCTTGGTATCATATGAGTCAGTCCATAATTAATTTTCCTACTTGCCTTGAAAATAATTTTCTTCATTTGGTTTGTCCAAATCAAATTATGAGTTCATGTATTAACAAGATGGCTGAGCCAGTTTTTATGAGTCTAGAAGACAGAGCAGTGGTAGAGATGGGGTCTTCAGTCTCAGTAACTAGTGGAGATTCTCCAAAGTATGCTTCTATGTTCCTAGTGCAAATTTCATAGGCCATCGATTCGAAGACCTAAAAATATTTGGCAACATTCATAAAAGTTTTTTTGGGGGTTGGGGGTTGGGGTTGTTTTGCTCTTTAAAAAGAAAGAATACTTACCATGTACTAACCAAATGTTATGAATGTGTCCTCCCAAAATTCATGTTGAAACCTAACCCCCAAGTCGGAGATATTAGGAGGTAGGGTCTCTTTAATAAGGGCGTCAATTCTCATTCATGACTCTCCACTCTCATGGCCTAAGCACCTCTGAGAGGTCTAACCTCCATCACCTTGGAGGTTAGGATTTCAACATACGAATTGGGGGGCTGGTGGTGTGGGGCTGGTGGGGCCAAACATTCAGACTATAGCACGGTCCGACCTAAGACAGACCACTATGTCATTTTTGAAAGGGGCATTTTAACTCCAAAAGTGGGAAAGATGTCATCTCAGAATGACAGGCCTTCGCAGGAAAGGACATTTAAAAAATCTGTAAATGTTTCTTATGGATGTGACAACTGAAAAATATGTCAAAATTAGTAATAGCAACATTGTTCCAGTAAAAAAGAACATTATCTAATATATAATACTTAGGGTCCAAAGCGGCAGCGTAATGGAGTGGCTGAGCCAACAGGGTCTGGATTCGGACAGACCAGCCCACTTGCTGACCCTTTCCACACCTTGTCGTCGTCTCTGCAGCACGGGGCAGCAGTAGTCCTGCTCACAAGGGTCCTGTCAGCAGGCGTGCAATACAGCAAATGCGTTATGGACTATTCCAGCTGATTAGCAACTTCTCAATCTTCAGGCAGTATGCCTAAATGAACACAAACTCAGCCCCTTGTCTGGGCTCTGTCTTCAGGGGAACTTGAAGGGTTAGTGAGGAAACTTCATTCTTTATCTCCTCAAGACAGATGGTTGTTTTGTCTCTGCCTGCTGACGTGGACAGCCGCCAGAATTAATGATATCTCTAGAGGGATGTGTTTGAAAGAAGTAAGATTAAGTGTGGACAGGGTTATTTCTTTCTTGTTTGTTAAACGCTTTGGTGAGTATGAACTCTTTTCAAATGTCTCCCACGTTGACATGCTGGCTCACATTTTCTAAGCTGTTTCATAATATAATCTTAATTTTTCTAATGACTAGGTGGTAAAAACAAATTTAGCTTTACAGATAAAACAAACAAACAAATGAACAAAACCAAGGCACAAAATAATTAATATACTGGCTTAACAAAATAATAGCTAACATTTATTGAGACAGTCTTCTGAGTGTTTCGTATTTGTCTTACTCAGAGCATCCTCAGGGCAATCCTGAGAGGCTGGTGCAATTTTGTCTTTATTTTAAAGACAGTGGAGACTGAGGCACAGAGAAGCTAACAGACTTGCCCAGGGGCACGTGGCTGGTAGGTGGAGGTGCCAGGATCCACACTGGGCAGTCTGGCTCCGGAGTCATTCTGCAATATCAGCAGAAGATTCTCTACACACGGAATTTTCTTGCATTTAATGAGTAGTCTATCACTGGGGGCTGGAACTCGGGGACCAGGTGGGGAAGCAGGCAGCCTTCCTCCCACACCTGTGAGCAGCCATATCTCCTTTCACCTCCTGAGGCAGGAACGCAATGTAGAGGCCGTCTCCACCACCCCCTCCCACTCTGGGGGACCCCACTGTACCTCTTTGTTTCCTCTTTATTATGTCACAAAGCTCCATTTGTTTGATCTTTCCATGTCTTTGTTGGTTCCATCTAAATTGAGAGTCTGGGATGAGGACAGAGGAGGAATTGAAATCAAGCCCTTCAGAGGGTGAGAGAAGAGAACACCCGGGGGTATCTGAGTTGCCCACTTGTCCCACAGACGCTTCCCCAAAACGTCCCCTAACTCACACCTGTTTTCCTTTTGCCTTTAATCTGATGAGGGGTGTGCATATGAGTTCCTTGTCCATTCTGAATGCTCTTTGGCCATTGGAAAGCTGTGATCATAGCCTAGCTGTACGTGGACAACTCAGGTTGATTGAGGGTAGGGTAAAAAAATTCTTAACACATTGTTATCTCTTGGCCATTTTCGGGGTACAGAGAGGCTCTTAAGAGAGAGAAATAGTTTCTGCCCCATTCATTGGAGCAGAAAAGGTATTCTTGAGGCTAGCATTCAAGGCACAAGTTCATTCTTTGAAAACCTTCCTTATTTATTTATACTTGGCTTTAAATAATAACAGCACCTCTCTCCGATTAGGTGTTGATGTTTGTTGTCCTCAGAATTTCTGCCGCTGTCTGAGCTGTGCACGGACCCCGGCTGTGGCCCTTTCTCCAGGATTGCCTGGGAGAATGGGGCAGAGGCCCCGAGGCGCAGGGAGGGCAGCTTAGGAAAGGTGCCCAGAGGAGAAGCGTGACTTCAGGGCTGTGGATGGGGGCCTGGGGCTTCCTGTGGGGGTGGTCAAGGCTCTGGGTGCCAGCCGGTGAGGGCGGAGAGGGGCCCGGGACACTGGCACGGGGCTGACTGGGGAGAGGCCTTCTGTGCGCGGGGAGCTGCCTTCGCTTCCTTCCCCATGCCACGGGGAACCGAGGGGAAGGGTTGGGGAACCGTCCAGGGGGGCAGCCAGGATGGCGGTCTGCTTCAGAGCCTCCCGCTGGCCTGGGCGGGAGGGCTGGAGGGAGAGTGTACTTGGAGAAGGCCGGAGGGCCCTCTGCAGTTATCCAGAAAAGGGGTCAGTGGGTCCTAAGCTGGGGGTGATGGTGGGCACGCGGCCCACAGGGCAGAGTCCACATGTGCTGAGGAAGAGCTCAGAGGACAGGATGATAAATTGGAGGTGATGGGCAGGGAGAGGAAGGGGCCTAGGGTCATTTGTATAATTAGGTTTTGGTATTTGATCTCCTCAGCAAATCAAAGTAATAGCACCAATCAAGAAGCCTGAAGAAGTTCAAGGTGATGGGCCAGTCAGTGACAGGCCGGAGGTGGGTTCCGGGGATGGCGAATCCGGAATAAGGACCAGGGCCCCGGCAGCAGGGACTCAGGCTGGTAACCGTGTCCCTCCACTTCCGCCAGCTCGCTGGGCCTGGGCTGCTTTTCAGGCGGGTCCCCACTCCTGGGGTGCCAGCCCTTCCCGTCCTCGGGGCGCTCCCCAAACCTTCCCTTCAACAAGAGCGTCTGGAAAGCCAGGAGTGGCTCCGTGGCGAAGAAACTAGCGCCCTCCAGTCCCACCAGGCACACACGCACCCAGAAGGGTGGGTCGTTCCAACTGGGACACAAACCTGTGCAGCTCTGCAGTGGGGCCCTTCGGTGCCAAGGCTGTCTCCCCCCGAGTGTGCGTAGGTCACTCTGTCTGTAGGTAACACGTCCTCTGTCTCCCAGGCACGGGAAGTCTAGAAGAGAAAAAGAACGCGACACAGATTGTCCCCGGGTCCTGCTTTCCTCCTGGTCCCGTTTCATGGCGATACATAAGTGTCCGCTCAGATTTCCCCGGAGACGGCCGTGTTCTCACTTCCAGGCGTAAGACCCTTCGACTATATTAATGCAAAAAGGGCAGGACCTAGTTCCTCTACCCAGGGCTTTAAAATTGCGACCAGGGGGTGACTGTACAAACACAATGTTAGAAAAAAAGCCCGATGCCACTTGCACGATGGATCTTCAATGCAAATGTCTTCCAGACCAAAATGACTAGTGTCTCTAGGGCAATGATATAAATACCCTGTGTTTTACAACTCATGAAAGAAAAGGCAAAAGTAATACGTTTTTAATAGTTTCATAAGTACAATGTCTGAAAATAGTTCAGAAATATTTGAGATTCGTGTATGAAATGCTTATCTCGGTAAGCACACGTTTTGTCCCAGGTTAGTGGCTGGCAAAGGGTCCAATCAACGGCAAGGTTAAGGGGAAATGTACAATTTGCATGGGCATGAGTTTAGGTATAGGAGCGTTTTCCTGGCACGTAAACTGTCTGTAGTTTTGACACATGAACTCTATTTGCATGATGGTAACTGAGGACCAAAAAAGCAAAGGCCAATACGTTGTGTAAAATACAAGACCCCCTGAAATTCCCATTTTCGTTACACACAGTTCGTTGCTACATCTGAAGATGCAATTGTCTTTTCCACTTCCTTTTCTTTGGTTCCAAATCTGTCCTCTGAAGAAGGCGAAATGTGCACTCTAAGAGGAAGCACATCATCTGCAGCTCAGCCCACTGCAGTCACTGTGCGAAAAGGTGAACACTTTTTTTTGTCCAACAGTAGGGGAGTGAAGTCCTATAGGACGCCAAGAAGGGAGTAATGACAAATGGTAATTTTGTGACTCTGAAGGCAATATTAGTGTGAGCAGAGGTGCTTTGCTGCTCTTAAAAAATATATCTATCACAGAAGTCATGAGGCATTTTAGCTCCCGTAAAAATTCAGCCTGTTTGTTTTTTCCTTAGTTGATTATTGTTCTCAGTGCTGATTTGAGGTGGCCGTTGTCTTTGCTAAAATAAGTAGAATCAGTGATTCATTGATTTTAGGCTGTTTTTATAACGTGCTGGCTGTTTGAATGTAGCCCAGAGAGTGACTGGGATCTCTGAATTTTCAGTTTAACTTAGTATTTCCTGAAAGGTCTGCCAAAAACTGCAGAAAGCACTTGACAATTTTAAGTGGGGAGGAAAAAAGAAAAAGAAGACCGTTTCCTCTTTCTGTTTAAGATTAGAGCATATAATCGGTCAAATTTATTCCGGGCTCTGCTTCACAAGAAACCGCCAGCCTGGGGGAAACCAGTGACCTTGGTGAAAGGGTTTGAAAGCCAAGACCTGCCTCCGGAGTGAGTGAGAAAAGGGAGGATTAAAGAGATTTCAGCCGACAAACTGATGGGCTCCTCTACACCCACCACCTGCATTTATAGAGCTGGTTTCACAAGTAGATAACAGCTTCAAGTGTTCGTAAAAAATGACTTCCTTTCCAGTCTGCCAAAGATGTTTTTAATACTGTTCGTTCCCCTGTGGAGGCCACGGTGGAAGCATCACTGGGACTGTCTGTACCAGAAGCTAGTCCTCCCTCCCATCCTGGGGGCATCCTTTTTCTATGCTCCACTCAGGCCGTGGTGCCTTCCGTTTCTTCAGCATGAAGCATATGCCAACTGGTGTTATTAAATATCTGTAGGCTTCCTATCACTCCTGACCACCTGCTCTACACTTAAAGCAGGTGGTCAAGAAGGATGGCTCTAGTCCCATTGCCTGCGTTTAATAGTGGGCTTTGTCACTAATTGTGTCACCACACTGTTCAACTCCTCTAAGCCTCAGCTTAGCGTAGCACTTCCTCTCAGGGGTGTGAAGATTAAACAAGTTAGCCTGGAGAATGCTTAGCAGGCGACCAGGTGCTTCGGAAGCACTCAGCAACGGTGAGCTGTCAGTAGGAAATGCGTGCTATTGATGAGCATCGCGTTTTCACTCGATCTAGAGGTGAAATACCTGTGAAATCAGATTTGGCCGGACAGCTGACCATCCTCCTTCTGGCCTCTCAAGTCGACAGAGCACTGGGAGACGACAGCAGCGTGGGTCTGGAGCGTTTTTCTCTTTCTCATCTTTAAAGAGAACAGAGGAAAAGCAGCAATGGTCTGGTTTTGAAGAAAACCAGGTCAGGCTTTGTTTCCCATTCAGACATCCTGTGTATAAATGCATATCGTAATTCCCAGAATTCCTTCGTGACAGCTCCCTGAGTGAGTGGGCCAGGAGGATTTTCTCAGGCTTGGCTCACCCAGATCTGCCTCAAAGAGAAAACCAGATTCCTATTTTTGACCCTGTGCTTAGGAAAGGGGGACAAACTGCTTGTTCAAAAAAAATTCTGGGACAGTAAACAACAGTCATTTTGGGTATTTTTTTTAAGGGGAGGAGATCATTGAAAAAGGAAATAACCTACTAGGCTCTCCAGTTTCATTCTGTTAGGATAAAATTATTTTTCTCTCATGTGCTCATTCTTAGACATTACTCTCTTAATTTTTTGGTCTCTCAGGGTATAGAAGAAACACAAATTGCAGATAGAAGAGTGCTAAGTTTTTCTATTTAGCCTCCTCTGCTATAATCCGGAGGACTGTAGTAGCTGCTGTGGTTGGGGTTTCCTTCAGCAGTCTGTCGGGGTGTGTGTGTGCGTGTGTGTGTGTCCATGTGTCCGTGTGTCCGTGTGTCCATGGAAATGAGGTTGGGGCTGGACTGGTCCAGCCCCTGATTGGCAGAAGGACAAGCAAGCAAAGAGCATCCTCTTGGACTCTCTTTGCACGGTCTGTGTTTGGGTCACACGTCTTCCTTTGACACCTTCTCACCATAGTCTTAACTGCCGAGCCAACGTGGCAGATTTGCTAAGACTGAGCGCTGCTTCTGAGAACGTGCTCAGGGGGCGCGTCCGCGCCCTCCAGCCCACGTCAGCTACACTCGTGTCTGCAGGGCCTCTTTCTAGCCTCACCTATTCTACCCCACCCTCAACTCTCCCCCTCTCCTACTGATGTTTTATATTTTTCACCTCACAAACCGAGTATTTTTCCTTATCTCTAATTTTTTTCTTCATAGCCTTTTGAGAATTTCTTAATTTTTTACCAAAATGTCTATCTTCACTTCTCTTTCTTTTTCATTTATACAAAATCTCTCCATGTCTTCCTACTATGGAGGGCTCCTGATACAGACACATGTAGAAAGTAACGTTTTTTTCCCAGTCTCATAAAAACAAGAAGTAGCAGTTTTGATCAAAACAATCAATCTCTTTCCCCTGAGAAGCAAACAAAAAATAACAACAGTAACACACACAATCATCAACTCAGTTTATATATTTTTAAATAGGAAATAATATTCCAAGAATTCTATTAAATGTTGAAAGAACTTGGACATAAAAACTTTCCAGTTTTAAAAGGATGCATTTATGCATATGTGTAAATAAAGGAAACTCATAAAGGAAAAACGTTCTTTCAATAAAACTCATCCAAATATATCTTCCAATGTAAACGGTCTGGTGTTCTCTCATTCTAACATCTGAATGATCGAATATAAATTTATGTTCCTAGAAATTTTAACTACATACTGTGGTTGGTTAAGCTAATTCATACTTAGATATGAATGGCTGAAAGATCATTAACTCCGCCAGAAGAAGCTGCAGTTTTGAAAAGAGGATGCTTGTTGTCCCCAAACCATTTCTGGGTACTTCATGCAGTCTAACCACTTGAAGTGAAACACGTCAGAGAATGGGTGGCCGGATGCTCAGGGGACAAAGATTATACACAAGGCCAGCCTTGTTTTGAAATCTGACGTTATGACACAGTCTCGTAAGCAGGTACTGATTACTGTAACTTTTTTTTGGTCTACTTCTGCACCTTCAGGTTTTGTAGAACCTCCACGTTTTTTTCATGTTTCTTGTCACAGTAGCATGGAAGATATGGAAAAACGGAAGAGGTGAGGGAGTTCCCTGGTGGTGCAGTGGCTTAAGACTTTGGCGCTGTCAACGCTGCGGCCTGGGTTCGATTCCCAGCCAGGGCGCTACCCACATACAAAAAAAAAAAGAGAACAAAAAAAAGACAAAAAAAAAAAAGAAAGAAAAACGGAAGAGATGAATGTGTAGCAGCAGGTGTGTAAGTCAGATGTTTCTAAGTCACTGATATTTGCAAAGGTAGCCAGTTGCTATTTTAATTCTCTCTTGCTTAACATATGAACTCTTGAGGAAAATTCTATGTTTTATTACTTTCACTTTTTGAAAAACATTGTACTAGTATTTGTGTTTTGTTTAGCTTTTTGTTTGGGAGGCAGATTGCTGGGCTTCAAGAATGCCTCCAGTCTTGCTCATGGCCTTTCGTACCTGGGCCACGTTGGAGCACTGCTTTCACTGGATTGTGCTATTTGTCAGCACATCAGTAAGGGACTGGCCTGTGAGGTTCATCATCACGTTTACTGAAAGGATATTGTTGACAATGAACTTTATCACATTGCATGGGGTTCTGTTTATGAGAATCTTTGGGAGGGTGTCTTTACAGTCTTCATATAAAGAATAGTCGTGCTCCTCTTCACCAAACATTTCTGTTTTATGATAGATGCCGTATTGTGCAAAGACTGCTAGAAGCTTAGAGTGGATCTGTGGTTCAGTCTAAGCAACTACCCTCATCTCATGTCCTGGTGTCATTCCTGGTCCCATTTCCACTCCTATTCTCTATTCGCTATTTCATGTCCTCCTAATTCGTGTTCTTTTGATATTTATAGTATGTATCTTTCAAAGCCACTTTAAATTCTTTTTGAGGTAGAATAGTAGGTTAAGAGTATGAGATCTGGAATCAAAATGTTGCATTTCAAATCCTTGTTTCACCACTTAGTGACTGCACAACCTTAGGCAAGTTATTGAATGTCACTAAACCTCAGTTTTCTCCTTTATGAAATGGGGGTAAGAGTTAATACTTCATAAAAATTTTTGAGGTTGAAGGAGGTAAGTCGTATAAAGTACTAAGCACAAGCCTGGCACATAGAGCCCAATCAACAAATTCACGTCATATTGTTATTACTAACATTATTCTATGTTAGTATCAACAAACATGATATAAACATATATACGTATAAAATATTTATATACACACACACACACACATGTATGTGTGTGTGTGTGTGTGTGTGTGTGTGTGTGTGTGTGTATATATATATATATATATATATATATATATATATATAAAATTTTTTTTTTCTTTTTGGTATGTGGGTAGCTCCCTGACTGGGAATCGAACCCAGTCCACAGCGCTGACAGTGCCAGCGCCAAAGCCTTAAGCCACTACACCATCATGGTACTCCCTATATATATAAAATTTGATTATAACTCTTGGAAAATTAAAATGTTTCTGCCTCCTCCATGTCTATTTGAAATTCATATGCCTTGATATTCATCACAAGAAGCCAATAACAGGAAATAGAATTTTAAGTGTTAACAACTCAAATCAAGGCAAAAGATTATACTTGATAATTAGCATCAGCCATAGACAGCTATACAAAATATAGTGCTTTTTCTATTTGTGTCTCTAACTACACATATAAGCTAGTGTTCTTTAGGCTGATGTGTCTATTTACATAGTAGTTCTAGAAGGGTTAGCAAAATGCAGATTATCCTATCTTGCCATTTAAATGAAATATTGCGCAAATAATTTCAGAATGGAATTTTCCAGACAGCGAGGAATAGTTCTTCACAACATGAAAAACCAAAGACGATGCTAGATCTAATTCCGCAAAAACGCAGCCATGTGCAGAATGCACCATTTCATTTCTAAGGACATAGATTTAATTTCATGTGACAATCTGGCATCAAAGTTTTCCCCTGGTTTTCTTTTTTCCAAATAGCCCTATAAATATGAAAATGCAATCTAATAGAAAAAGATTAAATTTATGAGACTACTTGCAGGGTGCCATGGGTATTATGAAGGCAGTAAATGAACAAAATGGATTAAGGAAAAAGCCAGCGATGGTTGTGTGATATAAACACATCTAACGCATAACGAATGAGAGTCCTATGTGCACGATATAATATCACCCTGTATATCTAGCTTCCTGTTTCCTATACCATGTCCTATAATATCATATCTATCAAAGAAAGGCAATAACTCTTCAAGTACAGTAGACTGTCAGTTAATTGGAACCCACGGGCATTGGATAAATGTAAGTAGACACTTTGTTAACCAGAATTCAAGCAACCAATTAAATCTCAGGCAAATTTTGCTGGTTGCTTGAGTTCCAGTTAATGGAAAGTTTACTGTATTACAGTAATTTATGCAATATTTTGCTCTCTTTACCAAGGCAAAGAGGAGAATTTTGCATTAGTAATAGAGTTTCATTTATTTCAATACTGTCTAACAAATCTTTAGCAATCTTCCTTTATTTAAAACGTCATTAGTATAACTACTTTAGTGAAGTGTCTGTTCAAATCTTTTGCCCTTTAAAAAAAATCAGGGAGTTTGTCCTATTATTGAGTTTTGTGAATTCTTCACAATTTTTCAATACAAGTCCTTTATCATATACATATTTTGCTAATATTTTCCCTCAATCTGTGGATTGCCTTTTCACTTTTTCTTTTTTTTTTCTTTTCTTTTCTTTTTTATGTGGGTGTTTCCCTGGCTGGGAATCGAACCCAGGCCGCAGCATTGACATCGCCAAAGCCTTAGCCACTACACCACCAGGGAACTCCCCCTTTTCACTTTCTTAACAGTGTATTCTGAGGAGCAAAAATTTAACATTTTGACGCCATCTTCAATTTGTTAATTTTTATTCATGGTTTGTGCCTTATGTCACAAGACATCTTTGGCTAGCCCCAAATAAAAGATTTTTCTCCCATTGTGTTCTAGAAGTTCAATGATTTCAGATTTTCCATTTAAATCTAAAATACGTTTGAATTAATTTTCTTATGTGGTGTAAGGTAAAAGTTGAGTGTTTTTTCTTTTGCATATAAAAATTTAGTTTTTTGTCCCAAACCATTTGCTAGAGACTGTCTTTTCTGAATTGATTTCAAGTATTTATTAAGAAGATCACCTTTTTATTGTTGATATTGGCATCTTTATTGAAAACCAATTGGCCATTTATATGTGGGCTTATTTCTGAACTCTCAATTTGGTTTCGTAGATCTATATGGCCCCAAATATGGTCTTACTTGATAAATGTTCCATGGAAACTTGAAAATAATGTTTATTCTGCTGTTGTTAGGCAGAGTGTTTTATAACGCCAGTTGGTTGATAACGTAATTCAAGTCTTTTTTATCCTTACTGATTTTCTGTCCATGTATTTTAACAATTATTAAGAGAGGAGTAGTGAAGTCTGTAACTATAATTTTGCTTATTTCTACTTCTACTTTTATCAGTGTTTCCTTCATGTATTTTGAAGGTCTGTAAGCATTATTATGTCTTCTTGATGAATTAATCCCTTTATTATGATTCTTTGATATGAAATCTACTTTGTCTAATTTTTTTTTAACTTACTGGGGTGACATTGATTAGTAAAAATTACATAGGTCCCAGGTGTACAATTCTACATTACATCTTTTATGCGTTGTATTGTGTGTTCATCACTCAGTCAGTTCTCTTTCCATCACCACATATTTGTGTCCCTGTCTCTTCTCCACCACCCTCCTTTCCCCTTACCCTCAGGTAACTACTAAATTATTGACTGTGTCCATGAGTTTTGTTTCTTTGTTGCATTCAATTTTATGTCAACAATCCAACTAAATTTCTCCACCCTTTTCCCTTATTTTATGCACTCTCCCATCTCTTCTCCCATCTTAAAGAAGTCCCTCTAACATTCTTTGTAGTGCTGGTTTGGTGGTGATGTATTTAACTTTTCCTTATCTGAGAAGCTCTTTATCTGTCCTTCCATTTTGAATGCTAGCAATGCTGGATACATTGTTCTTGGTTGTGGATCCTTGGTTTTCATCCTGTTGATATTTTCTGCCAATCCCTTCTGGCCTGTAAAGTTTCTGATGAGAAATCAGCTGAGTATCAAATGGGTGTCCCTTTATAAACTACTACTTTCATTTCTCTTGCTGTTTTTAGAATGTTCTCTTTTTCTTTAACGTTTGCCATTGTAATTATGATGTGTCTTGCTGTGTTCTTGTTTGGGATCATCTTGTTTGGGATTTTTTTTGCACCCTGGACTTATCGGTTTATTTTCTTCACCAGGTTAGGAAAATTTTCAGTCATTATTTCTTCAAATAATTTCTAGATCCCTTGCTTTTCCTCTGTCCCTTCAGGAACACCTATGATTCTAATATTCTTCTGCTTAAAATTGTCCCAGAGGAATCTCAAGCCATCTCATTTTTCTAGATTCTCATATTTATCTGTTCTAGATAGGGTGTCTTCTGCTGACTTTTCCTGCAAATCACTGCTTTGTGCTTCTATTTTATCTAGTTTGGTGACTTTTATTCCATTCTTCTTTTCAGTTAATATAGTCATTATCTCTCTCTGGTCCTTTATAATGGTTTGTAAGCCTTCTTTAATGCTTGGTATCTCTCTGTTGAAATTATCCTTCAGCTCTGTAAGCATTTTTATAATCGTTGCTTTGAGCTCTATTTTTGATGGGTCATCTGTCCCCATCTCTTTAACTCTCTGGTTTCTCATATTTCCAACCTCTCTGGACCCTTCCAGCTGCAGTTTCTTTGGTGTTCGCTGCTGATACTGGGTAGACAGAGGTCTGTGGAGGAGGGGCATTTGCAGCTTTGTTATCTTCCTGTGGCTCCAGGGGTCGTGCAGGGACTTTGGGTGTGATTGCAGCTTTCTGTTCTCGGTTTGTCCTATGTGCAGACTCTGCCCTGAGCCTTGGGGTCAGCTGTCCTGTTTGCTGATCTTTCAGATCATCCTGGTTGTGGGCTGAGAAAAATGCACACAGCCCCCTGCACCTCCTGGGGCCAAAGTGAGGTGAGTGTGGTATCTCATGCCCCACCTGTGGGCTCCCTTTTTCTCTGTCCTGCAGAACAAGTGAGGCCCGGAGCGCTCTCCCCGCCACTTTCTTCCTCCTCCCTCCCCCAGGGGTAGAGTTCTAAGCATGGACCGGGGCAGCTGCATCCTGCTCTTCTCTTTATTTCTCCTTTGTTTAAACCTCTTCCTGCCTATGGGTGCCTTAATGTGACACATGGGTTTCTTAGCTGAGATTGTGCAATGTGTAGAGGGTCCTTGGTTGAGGTGTAGGTGTTTTATTAGTTGTCATCTCCAGAAAAGTTTACTGCCATTTTGTTGCATCTCCTACTTTGTCAAATATTAATAAAGCAAATTCCCTTTTTTCTGCTTAGTGCTTGTGTGGCATATATTTATATAACCTTTTTTTGGTAAAATTTTTAATAATATTTATTTTTAACCTGCTCATGTCTTTATATTTAATGTTGGTTTCTTGTAGTTGGGTCTTACTTTTTTAAATCCAATCTGGCAATCTCAGTCTTTTAATGGAATATTTTTTTAAGTTGAGATATAGCTGACATGTGTATTAATTTTAGGTGTACAACATAATGATTTGATATATATAATAACAGAATGTTTAGACTATTTATATTCAATGTAATTATTGATAAGTTTGGGTTTGAATTTACCATTTTGGCATTTGTTTCCCAATCTAGTCATTGTTCTCTTTTTCCTTTGTTATTTTTTATTCACTTAGAGTAATCTAATCACTTTATGATTCTGTTTTTATCTCCACTATTGGCTTATAGTAGCTAAACCTTCTTTTTAAAAATTGTTGTAGTGGCTGCTCTAGGGCTTATAATATTTAACTAATCATAAGTAATCATAATCTACCTTTAAATAACGTTATTTTTTATGACATGTAAGAACTGTATAACAGTATACTTCCATTTCCTCTTGTACTTTGTAGTTGTTGTCAGACATTTTAGTTTTACACATGTTATAAACTCCACATACTTTATTATGTTAGCTTTAAATAGTCAAATATCTTTTAAAGAAACTAAATCAGAGAAGGGATGTTTGTGTATTTACCTATATATTTATCATTTCTGACTTTCTCTATTCCTTTGTGTGGATTAAAATTTCCATCTGTTATTTTCCTGCTGCTTGAAGAGCTTCCTTTAACATGCCTGCAGTTCTACTGGTCAGAAATTTTTTTGTTTTTCTTTTACTAGGAAAATCCATCTCTCACCTTCATTTTTCTTTGTACAGTCTGATTGCATTTATA